>CAKNWW010281801.1:0-14268 GCA_932074435.1 Andricus kollari
AACCCTTGAGTAGTGTGTCCCTCGTCCCATGGATGCACAAGATATACATGATTGGAGATGATTGAGACAAGAATGAACAACGCTGCTGAAAAACAGAATTTTTCGTCCGAAAATGCGTAAGCTTTATGATTTCGTTCATCTTCATTGCTTAGAATATTGGAAAATATATTGAATGTAGACGTTTTACGATTCGGTTCCTTATTTCAAGGTAACATTAACTATTGAACCCAAAAAATATATATATTCTATACAGAAGAATTATTTGAAGAAATAATTGAATAGAATTGTTAATAACAATAGGAAATGTTGTTGGATGTCAGTACATTTCTTAGGAGTTTCATTTTTTATTATTCAATAAACATTTCAGCCAAAAAGAGATTTTTCTTATTTGAAAGTGACTATTAAATGCATTTGTTGATCAGAATAGTTAATAACAATAAAAAATATTGTCAAATGTCAGATTCTTCCATCAGAATTTTAATTTAGGATAAGATGAACAATTATGCAAAAAAATGGATTTTTACTATCAAAGAGTGACCGTTTAATGCATTTGTTAATCAGTATTGTTTATTACAAGATTTGTCCATTTCTCTCATGGAATTTTCATTTCTGAAGGCAAAACTAATGATTGCGCAGAAAAAATGCATTTTATATATCCAGAGGCGCTTATTTATTACATTTGTTTAAGAAATTTGTTTATAACAATATAAAAAAATGCTTCAGTGTTTCATTTTAATGAAACATTGATTTCACTCTATTTCGCGGGGGAAAAAGTGATGAAAAGAGCTTACATGCTTCAATGTACAGCAGAAATCTATTTTGTTCTTAAATTTGTTTATAACCATTGAACGGATTGTAAGAACTTCATGTTCTATGTGGGCCATAGTTCATTCCCGTCCCGATTCCAGACTGGATGTCGGTCCAGGAGTGACCTCGACCCAAGGCTCCGGCAAGCCCATGTTAGCTAAGCCCATTGACCTTTCTACCATACTACACGTGCGTTAGACCGCCTTGTCCCACACGCTGAAGCCTCCCCATCAGCTACAAGGTGTTACAGCCCCTAGGTGAGGTTCTGAATCTAAAATAACATCTTATTACACAATTTTTCAGACCTTCAAAAGATAAATCAGTTTGTTAGAACCAAAGATATGAAACCAAATCCCATTGCAACACGAACATTCTTGTGATCACTTGACATGGACTGTTGCGTATGTGAATTTCCCTTCTACGTTTCCTTTTTTATTTCCACTCAATATAGTCCAATCCCTTTCTTACACCAACCTGTAACATTACGGAATTTAATACAAAATTAGAACCCATACTATTATATGATCCCTACCTACCACCGTCGTAAGGGACGCAAAGAGTCGTTAGTGTCGGCGGGTGTAGCCGGGAACCCGTTATAAACCCCATTACTTTTCCATCTTTATTCAGTCTCTGGTCTTTGAATTTCCTGTTGCTATACTCTCCATGCAAGTATAAATTCCCTTTCCTATTCTTGCGTTCCAGTTACCTCATATTATCAGAATCTCTTCTTCCTTCTTTCTTATCATACTCCTTATTTCCTTTCTTCTCCTTTTTTCATTCCATTATCGCTATAAATGATCACTATCCTTTACTCTTGTTTGTTTTTAGCAAAAAAATGCTTTCTCTTTTTAAGATACGCTCCCATATCCTCTCGCCTTAACTTTCGCTTAACTAATTTCCTTTTACTCCCCCCCTACTCTTCATTCCACTACCGTCCTAACTCGGATCTCAACGTTTTGACTCGTATCCTCACTTCCTGTGCATGTTGTGCTACTAGTTGTACTACTCCCTCTTTCTCACTTTTTTATACCTTTTCACTCTTGAATCCACTTTTCCTGTAAGCCATGCACATACATGCAATCTTGGTGATGGAATATCAATAGTAATTACCTCAAAATGAACATGATTAAAGCAAGAGTATGGAATCCGATACAAATCGAGCAGATTCACATTATGAAGTATGCAATGACTATCGAAATCATTAGAGGGAATCATAAGGCACACATGGATGATCTAAATCATCCACTTGAAAGCGGGTCTGACTTTGTCCAAAAAGCTAGCCTCAATGACCCTCCTCCTTTCTTAAAAATAATGATCAGATCATTTCTGGTTATCTCGACCCACTCTGATTTTCAATTTGTTCTGTTTCTATAAAGATCTAATGTTTGTAACTTACATCCGAACATTTATTTTCTCCATTTAACTGTTTAAAATTCTTTTGCAGGTGTAGGAACAAAAATTGAACCCACACTTTGTCGTGCAGATCGGTTAGTTGGTCAAATTTTAGGGGCAGTCGGAGCATTACCCAAGATTTTTATAGAGTTGGAAATATCCTACTATCTTTTGAAACGATTGTTAGGCGTGAGAACTGAAGGAGACAAAAAAGGAGCCAAGGTAAGACTATCCAACAGAAAATTCTACTCAAAAGCTTCTCGTTACGTTTATCAATTCGTCTTTAAAAATTTTAATTTTAAAAGCGGGCATCGAGTGCCTATCAAGAGACTACCGCAGGAGAAAGTGCGTAATTTTTTATTGTTACGATTGAGTTTTAACCAAACGAATACAATTTCTTTTTTCAACAATATTATTTTCAAGTATTTCCTCCATAATTTGTAATTTTTTAGAGTTTATGGTAAAGGTTTGAAGATTCTTCACTATGCAATTTAAACTATAGTTTTACATATTTTAATTATTATTATTATTATTATTATTATATTCATATTGAACATAAGAAATGTATTTTTTATTATTTCTTCTGTTCATGTATTTTTCTTAAATATTGTTTTCCTGACTGTCTTAAATATTATTGATATTATGTATTAGCTACGTTAATAATTTAAATAACAATTTTTTTTAATCTAACAAATAATAAAGTCAATAATATTGGCAAAATAAATATAAAATTCACATTGATGCTTTTAAAATGCATCTCAACATTAAATTTTATTCCTATTAAACTACATATTTTTCTAACTTTTTTAGAATTACTTGTCATAGTTACTCTTATTTGTTCATAATTTATTTTCTGTCCGAAGGTTTTGAGTGCGCTGAACACGAATCTGGACTCAGAATTGCTCTATCACGTCAGGGTTTTGATATATCCTATCCTAAAAGTGCGAAAATCGCGATTTTAGCCTATATTTGAGGTGATGTAGCATCGCGATATTAGTTTTTTTTTAAACTACAGCCAGCACCTTACAGTATAAGCCTTTCCCCTTCAAATGCACTTTGATTCGCTCAAATACCTTTTTTCTTTTTCTTTGAGATATTCAATTTTGAAGTTTTGAAGTTACATAAATTCCTCAAGTTTTGTACACCTTCACGTTTAGTAACCGCAAGGTTTTGAGCGAGAATTCTGATAAATCATAGATGTTTTAAGGGTTTCGAGAAATCACTGATGATATAACACATGTCATGACATGAAAGAACATGTTGTTTCCGGGATCATTAGATACAGTAAAACACGGATCTAAGCTGTAAACTGATATATTTGATATTAAAAAAGGCAAGAGATAATGAATACATGTAAGCATGAAATATGCGCGTCGGAATCAAACATGGAACTGACGTAAAGACGTCTGCCCTGAAGGGGCTGCTTATGCTTTTTTCTTCAACAAGTCCGGAGTGTTCGCGTGGTTGCTGTATCTTAGGAGTTATTCACTTTTCGTAGTAACATTTCCTCCCCCCGTTGCTGATTCCCTGTTATCAGCATACGATTCCATTCGATGCAGCTTAACTGCTGGTCTTTTTTAACCGTGGTTGCAGTCTTAACGTCAGCCATACAAACTCGTCCGTCCTTGCCTTGGTAGGTTTTCTGGATCACGCCAATCGGCCACGTTGCTCATGGCAAGTTATCTTCTTTGATTAAAACAATCTCCCCATTCTTTAAAGACGGCTCGTCCTTGAACCATTTTCCTTGATAATTCAGTGTCGGCAAATACTCTTTGAGCCACCTTTTCCAGAGTAGGTTAGTTAAGTACTGAGATATACGCCATTGCCTTTTCGCAGTCTCATCATGTTCAGCGAAGTATCCTGGAATACCAATACTCATGGATTGGCCAACAAGAATATCATTTGGCGATATGCTCGTAGGATCTCTGCTGTCCGAAAAAACGTAAGTGAGCGGTCTGCTGTTAACAATGTACTCTGCCTCGGTGATTACGGTGTATAAAGTCTCGTCCGTCGGGTGTCGCTCCTTCAAGATGGCGTGGATTGCTCGTTTGGCCGTTCTTACCATCCTCTCTCAGGTTCGTCCCATGTGTGGTGCCGCTGGCGGATTGAACTTCCATTCAATCCGACGATTTGTCATTTCATCCTTCAGCTGGCGATCGTCGAGCTCTTCCATTGCTTCCAGTAGCTCCCGATTGGCTCCCCTTAGATTGGTTCCGTTATCTGATCAGATGACTTGTACCGCTCCTCGTCGAGCTAGGAATCGGCCGATGGCCAGAATACACGAGTCTGTACTGAGGGTGTGCGCAACCTCCAAATGGATTGCTCTAACTGTCAGGCATGTAAAGAGTACACCGTATCTTTTTTCGAGTCTCCTTCCTACCTTTATCATAAACGGACCAAAATAATCCATTCCGGTCGCGGTAAACGGTTTCTCGTTAAATAAAACACGTTCTATTGGCAAAGGTGCCATCTTTAGTTGAGCTGGCTGACATCTCCTCTTTCTGCAATACGTACATTTTGTTATCACTTTCTTGGCAATTGCACGAATCTTTGGTATCCAAAATCTTTTACGCAGTACATTCACCAGGGTTTCAAAACCTTGATGTCCGATTCTTTGGTTATAGTGTTTAATCATGAGTTTGACGTACTCGTGTCTTCCATCTAAACAGATTGGGCTTCTAGTGAGCAAGTCAATGCTGTCGATTTTGGTGAGTCCATTTGATGAGTTCCATTTTTCTTCAATCGGTTCGTCAACGCATCTTCTCGTTCCTCATGAAAATAACTTTTCTGAACGGCTCTCCACCATTTCTTTTCACTCCAATCAAGTTTTTATTCTAGGGGATCCACGTCCAGCTTTCATGTTGTCGACGAAGCGTTTCATCCATGCAGTGGTTCTCAAAAGCTGGGTCCACGTATATTGAGGTTTTACCTTCAATAAAAGCCGTAATAATTTCTGCTTCTTTATGAGCTGCTTCCTTTATTTCAGATGACATTTGTGGCCACTGGCTTTCATCAAACTTCAAAAAACCAGGTCCGTTGAACCATCGATGTTGCATTGTAAAACCAGTAGTCGGTGTGTCCCTGGTGCAATCGTCTGCGACGTTCTCTTTTGTAGGCATCCACTTCCAATTCTCAAGGTCGGAGAACTCCAGTATTTCTCCTACTCTAGCGGCCTGAAACGTTGGTAATTTTTTCTCTTTCTTAAGCCAGTTAAGAACAGTTGTTGAGTCTAACCAAAACCAACTGTTTTTTACCCGAATTTCGAGTGACTCTTTCACTATTTTCGATAGTCGAACACCTAATACGGCTGCCAGTAGTTCTAATTTTGGCACTGTCATGGTTCGCATTGGTGCCACTCAAGCTTTCGATGCAATGAGTATCGTTTCCACTCCATCTTCATCCTGGATTCTTAGGTAAACTGCTGCACCATAAGCCAACTCGCTGGCATCGCAAAAGATGTGCATGTGGATATTTTCGGCTGCAATTAATTTTGGCGAATAAAATCGTGGTATGTATACCTTGTTTGTTCGCTCAAGTTCAAACAGCCATTGTTTCCACTTTTTGAACATCTGTGCTTTGATAAAATCATCCCATCCTATACCAGCACGCCAGATGTTTTGCAGTAACATTCTTCCTTTAACAATTACGGGCGAGAAAAATCCCATCGGGTCATAAGCAGACATGATAACCTTCAAAACTTCCCGCTTTGTAGGCACTCGAGTCATTTCTATCAGAGGTTTGTCTATCCTGCCAAAGTTCATAGAGAAGGCGAGACAATCTAAATGTGTGTCCCAGATCATTGCCAGTATTCCCTGCTCAGCTGATTTCTCATCCATGTTCATGAGTGTATGGTCAGCTACAAGGTTCTTTGGAATATTTCTCAATACTTCATTGCTGTTGGACGCAAAGTTACGCAGCTCGAATCCTGCATCCTCGTGAATACTGATGATATCATTAATTAGTCTCGCTGCTTCCTCCTCGCTGTTGGCTCCGTGAATATAATCATCGACAAAATGATTATTGATGATGGCTCGCACAGCATCTAGACAGCTCTCCTGAAACTTTTCAGCATTATAGTTTTTTACAAATTGTGCCAGGAACGGCGACGAAGCCATTCCAAAAATCATTGCTGTCATCCGGTAAATTGTACTTGGCATTTTCGTATCGAGATTTCTCCAGAGGAAACATTGCGCGTAGCTATCCTCTTCTACAATTTCAACCCGATTAAACATTTCCCGTATGTCAGCAGCAAAACCAATCGGATATTGTCGAAATTTTACTTTAATTCCAAATAAGCACGTAAGCCAATCTGGACCAGTGAGAATATAATCATTTAAGGATTTCCCGCTAACTTTTGCAGCTGCATCGAAGACCATTCTTACCTTCCCGGGTTTGTTGGGATTGGTGGCTCCAAAGTTTGGCAAAAACCACACTTCCGTTAGCTAGTGAATCCTCAGTCTTCCATGGCAAGTTAACTTCATACCTCTTTTCAAGCTTCTTGATTGATTTCGAAGCTATCTGTATCGCTCTCTCTTCGTCCAAGCTGGTCGGTTTTCTCTCCTTAACTACCGCTATCCCGAAATTCTCGACAGAAAAATACTTTTTGACCTCGTGAAGACTGTCTGATAGTTCACAGCACGTGAAAATAATCACTAAGTTGTGCAGTAAACTCTGTTCTGGTTCAATTGGCCCATGTACAGCCCAACCCAGGTCCGTCTTCGATAAAATAGGGGCGTTCTTATGTGGCTGAACAATTTCCCTTGAAACGATTAAACCTGCGTGTGCGTGTCCTATTAAAATCATTGGCTTCCCGTTTTCGACTGCTGCCAAGTTCACCTGTCCCACGTATGGAAATTAATTTTTCAAGTTCTCCACGTCACAACATTGTTCTGTTAGGCCTAGGTCATGTACGGTTCGCACATTACTTATTGTTGATGAAATCATCGGTTCCAAATCCTGCAATGGAAAGAGAAACTTTTCTCGAGTCTGGGTCGTGTCTGTAGGTTGCACCTGTCCATTTGCAACATAGCGGTGCTGAAGGACCTGTCAGGCGAACAGGCAACATTTTAAAAATAACTCCAGTCGATCTCACTTCAGTGCAATTTGTTGATTCACTAGAAGTCGTATTTTCGATAATTTTATGCATAAATTTATTGTGAAATTTTGGACAATCATTATAACAGCAAAGATTTTTTGCTCGGCATTTTCCGCTATGCTTATTTAAACAGCAGAAATACGCGCCTGCTTTTTCTGCCATCTTCCATCTCTGTTTGACCTCCGATCTGTTGAAAGATGTGCACTGATCTAGAGAATGATGGCCATTTTCACAGATGACACGAACTTTTGGTTCATAAGCACTGGGCTTGCCTTTATCCTGTTTTCCTTCATTATTATCATTTTTTTTACTTTGCACATCATTATGTGGCAGAGATTCTTTTAAAAATGTAATTTTGGAAAGCATGCTTGACATATTTTGTGACCATTTAGTGAAATCTTTCAGAGTTACATCGTTGGCTTCAAGTTTTTTCTCAACGAGGTAACTGCCCCACTGGGTCGTTGAATGAGAAGTTAGTTTGCGTACCAATTTTTACAGTAATCTTCTTTTGTTAACAAACTCACCCTTGATGTTCTCCGAAGGTGATGCCATATTACGAACTTCACAGCTAAAATCCTCAAAATCTGCCAAGGTATCGACTTTTGACTTTTTTTTTGCTCGGGCTGCTATTTCTTCCGCTTTAACTAGTGTTTACCGTAAGAGGTTTTTAAGATCTGAATGATTTCCTCTGGATCCAAAGCTGTAATTAAAAGCATCTCAACTTTCTTTCTTGCATCACCTGTCAAACTTTCGTCGAGTCTTAAAACATTCTCGGCTGGTGAATAACCGCATAGTTCACTCGACCTCTTGAACTGTGACAAGAAAATTGGCCATCGAAGACTTGAAGTCCCGTCGAACTTTCCGAGATTTTTTCCTACTGTTTGGCGCGCTAGCATTCGGTTGATATTTTGCGTGAGATCATCCATCCTTTTCACGCTTCCTTGTTCGCTTTCCTGTGGTCGCAGATTTTCCTCTGATGGTGGTGGGGATGAGACCCTAGGTCCGCCCTCTTGTTGGTCATCTCCATTGTGAGAGCTCTGTCTATGAAGCCATTCATTGACGGGTGAGGTGTGGCTGGAATCATCGTTCTCGTCTTCCTCTTCGTCGATTATCGACTGTCTTTGTTCATCAGCCTCGAACGGTGCGACAATCTTCTGTTTTTCAAAAAGTTTCTGTTGCACCTCTATGCGTGAGCGCTTCAACTGTTAACGCTGCTGCGCTGTTGCCAGCTCTCCCATTTTCTCTGCAATCGTGTGCGCTGGTGTTGTATCTGTGAGTTCCAGTTTCTTGATTTCAGTGTCCAGATCAATTATTACTTCCTGAAGGTTGAAAATTTCTTCTTTAAGAGCAGCGAGCTTTTCTTCAATTTACAATTCGCGGTAATAACTCAATCAGCCGATCCAGAATTCTTTTCACAGAATATTCTGCATCGCGATCTAGATTTAGAAACTTCACAATGGTTAGAATATCTTCACTACGGACGGCACTTTGCACTATTTCGACACGCTTTTGATACTTGACGTCACCTTTCACGAATTTGAATCCGCGAAATTCACGAATATTTCGTTTCAGTAAATTCTCTCTTCCAGAGATCCCGTACAAAAATACGTGTAATCCTTGGATCACTTCAACTGTACACTGTTCAAGTAACTCTTCTACCTCGGTTACGTTGTGAACATTTTGCGACGCCATGGATTTAACACACTCGCACCGACTTTACTTTTGGATTGTATTTCACTCACTGACTTCAAAATCTGGAACGAAGGACCAAAAAATATTATTTCTGGGATCATCAGATACAGTGAAACACAGATCTAAGCTGTAAATGGATATATTTGATATTAAAAAAGACAAGAGATAATGAATACATGTAAGCAGAAATATGCGAGTCGGAATCAAACATGGACCTGACGTATAGACGTCTGCCCTGAAGGGGCTGCTTATGCTTTTTTCTTCAACAGGTCCGGAGTGTTCGCGTGGTTGCTGTATCTTAGGAGTTATTCACTTTTCGTAGTAACACATGTGATGTCATGTGTCACTTCAAGTGTCATGTCATGTTGTGTTGACACATGACATGACATATCATGCCATGTGTCTTGTCATGTCATTTTTCAAGTCATGCGTCATGTCGTTTCATGTCGTGTAATGTCGTGTCACGTGGTGTTGAAACATTTCATGACACATTGCATGACACATGACATGGCACATGACACATTAGATGACATTATATGAAAGACGTCATGTCATGTCATATCATATCAAGTCGTATGTCATATGCAAACACGACATGACATGACATGACATCTGCCATTTCATGACATGAAACATGACATGTCACGACATAAGATGAAATTACATGCTCAGGACATGTCAAGTAGTTCGGCATGTCATGACTTGAAAAATGACATGACAAGATAAATGACATGATATGTCATGTCATGTGTAAACACGACATGACACCTGACGTGATATGACAATTTACATGACACATGACATGTAATGTCCCTATGTGCACATGGTGAACGATACATGACACGACACGAGAGATGACATGACAAGGCATGAAATATATCATGACATGACAATTGACAAATTAGCACATTTAGGTTAGGATATCTGAAAACCCTGACGTGATAGAGCAATTCTGAGACTGTATTTGTTTTCAGCGCACTCAAAACCTTCGGACAAGTATACTCTGGTTTCTGGTTCTGGCATTTGGTCAAATTTTGTAGGCCTGTGTTATTTTTGCTTTTTCCTAATGCAGTTCAATGCAAAATCGAGTCAGGTTTTGAATAAAAAAACCTCAATTTTTGATACGTTATTAATAATTTTTGTTCATATCTACACTTGCCGGAAAAATATGAAGAAAATAGAGAATACCCGAGGTCCGACATGGCTTAATAATGATAGAAATTGTGAAAATATTAAGACCACAATGTTTAGCTTACGATCGATGAAAGTTTTTTTTCGTTTTTACAATTTATTGCAAGCTTTTATTTGGCTTGCTATATGGCTTGCTATATGGTATGCTTTCAGTTGATATCCGCGCCTGTAGACGGAGTTCGAATTGATGAATTAGACTGCTCGAATTTACGAAACACTTTCCAAAGACTAAAAACGAGAAAATAAAATATATAATTACATTTTTTTAAATAGGCTTTTATTAAAATGTACTGTAAAGAAGTAAAATGATTCCCACTGAAGAGGGGGCTTGAAAAAATCAAAATAATATAATAATAATGTGACTTAAAATAGCGTGGGGCGTGAATATTAAAATATCTTTCTCATATCAAAGTAAATATTTAATATTTACGCCCCACGCTCTTATTTTTAGCTGCATTATTATTATCTGTTAAGTATTAGATGC
Organism: Andricus kollari; assembly: GCA_932074435.1. Lineage (NCBI taxonomy): Eukaryota > Metazoa > Arthropoda > Insecta > Hymenoptera > Cynipidae > Andricus > Andricus kollari. The sequence goes on from CAKNWW010281801.1 coordinate 10,662, forward strand.
TGTCTATTTTTGTTCTACTGGTCTTTTTTATTGTTAAAAGTCCAAAAGTTTTACCCCTACGACAAAGGGCCTCTTCAGTTACATTATCATCAATCCTAGTCAACAGACAACGTGCCTACAGAACGATTTGTTTAAATCTAGTATTTTATTTAAACTCAAATTTTTAGAGTTAAACACAAAGATAACCTCACTTTGCAGCCGTGTGCATTAACCTACAACAAAGATTCGAAAATTATGTCCCATAGTGTATAAAATGATATCAATATATGTATAGTTTATTTCGACATTGTATTCACACCTCTTCCTTTTGTTGAGTCACATGATCATTTAACCTAGCGCGCCATATTGTCATAAAAAGAGCGGGATTATCGGAGTATCAGTTCTTTCGTTAATGTTGTTGGTGTTTTTCGTAATGTGGAAAATCTCCTTGAACTTTCATTTTCTATAATTTCTATCGTAGCCTATAATAATGGTTTTTGCGAATAAGAATATATGATCAAGTTCATGTTAGTTTATTACAAACGCAGTTTTTCTTTAATCGTTCTTACAGACATTTATGTGTTCCCCGATTCTGACTTTAATATATCTACTGGTTAGTCCAATATATGTACACCCACATTCATATGGTGTATGGTAAACAGCATGAGTTTTTTCTTGAAAACAAACGGGATCCTTATTCTTGGTAAAACAGTGGTAGGCATGCTTATCAGATGTGAAAACGATCTTAACATCAAATGGGCTATAAAGATTTTTATAAAAGTATTGTAGTTCTCTGATGAATGGAATAACTACAAGATTTTTAAACCAAAAATTTGGGTATCAACTAGGTTGTTATTATTTTTATTTTCCAAAAATTCAAGTCTTTTTTTCATATGTTTGTTTACGAAGTGATGAGGGTAATCATTTAATTGAAGTAGGTTATGAACAATTCCAGCTAAAATTGACATATCTACTTGAACTTACCCCTTCTCTGTGCCAGTCTGTAATTGAAGAGTTATTGGTTCTAATTATAGTGACATCAAGAAAATTTAACTTATTGGTCTGTTAAATTCCTAATGTGAAGTGTAAATTTGGGTGGTAATTGTTAAAAGCCTGTAAGAGTTCCTCTGTATTTTGTTCCCGTACGCAAGTGAATAGGGAAGACTACCCTACATTAGATAATGATTAAGAGTGGATAATCTTAATCAACTAGAAAAGTAGCCAAGAATATGTATAATTAATGATTGTACGAGAGCAAAAAATTCATTTTTAGCACACAAAAAACAATATTTGACGATTTCTTTATTCATGCTTTTCATCTAAAGGAAATTTGTCTGTGGTATGTTTTTATATTAGAATCAAAATTCGAAGTTTAAGCAATAATATTTCTATGACAAGAAGTATTGATTTTCATTATTTATATATATTTCAGGACCTTTTATTTAAAATTCCATTTTCCAACATTAGATAATAATCGTCGAATTTCGCTGGCATGATTGGCTGCATTAAAACTCAATGTGTCATGGCCGTCATGGTGGCCATAGCTTATAAAGGTATAAGAGGTTAAGAATACTTTAAAAAGTAGATAAGTGGAAAGTTAATTTAAAAAAAAAAGTGCTTCTGAAAAGTTTTGCATCCTTGCAGTTGTTGCAGTTCTTCCAATTTAGAGGTTGTATTCTTTGGTTTGTTTTGATTTGGAAAGTTTTTAAATTCAAGTTTTTCCAATCAAATAAAGCAGAAAAAATGTAAATTAGTAGTATTTTCAAATAGCCGAAATTAAGGCTTTTAAGAGTAAGATAATTAAGTATTCTATCATGCCCAGAAGCGATTATCTATTGTTAGACTGACGCGTCAAAATCGTACATTTTGCGACGTCCAATAAAAGGGTTTGATACAACTCAGTAATCAATTTCATGAAAATTATGTCTATAGGAATAGTTATTTAAATATACAGGCATCATTTAAATATAAAAATCTGTCCTTTTTGTTATAAATTGACGCAGCTAAACGCTGTGAAAAATTTGTCTATCTACTGTAGGGTGGCCTCCTCCACATTATTCACGCACTTGTAGAAGAAAAGATATTCGACCTCCAGTTTTTGAATATATCATTCTCTAGTTTTGCTACAACAAGGTCTGAAATGGTACCAGAAAGAGGTGACCCCTCTGGGGTACCGAAAATCTGTTTATGGAACTTATCTTGGAAAATACAATACGAGGTATCATTACAAAGTTCAATCAGTGCGAGAAAAGCCTGTCTGCTAGAGTAGTTAGTAGACGTGCGTTCATTTTCGGATCGGTTTATTTGATTCGAATGACCCACCGATCAAATTTTGATAAACCGACATTCGATCCGTGCCACGGTTGGATCGGTTTTTTCGATTTCATCGGCCCGTCGATCGAACGTCGAAAAACCGACATTCGATCCGCGCCATGGTCGTATCGGTTTTTTCGATTCAATCGGCCCGTCGATCGAATGTCGAAAAACCGACATTCAATACTACTTTCGAATCGGTTTTTCAATTCGATAGGCCCGTGCGTCAGAAAATCCCATATTGGATGTGCCTTAGATTGAATCGATTATTTACTTTTTTACATTCATTCAATTAGGTGACCATAGTCCACCAATAAACCGAAACAATTCGTTAGTTCCCATAAATAAATTAATCAAAAATCAAAATGTGGAAATAGATTAAAGAATTATGAAACATAATTTCTGTTTAATTGAATAACTTTTGCAATTCGAAAAAATTTATATATGCCTACAAAACGAAGATTTCTTAAGTCTTGAATTAATATGCTTAGAATTCTTATACCTATTACTTTCACAAGTGACAAACCTACTAAAGTAGAGCTTTAGCGATAACTAATTAATATTTTTTTATATTTATTTGTAATTTTGTATTATATTGTTTGAGAAGATAAAAATTGTGATCATATGCTCTTTACATCTGAATTAAAAAGTGCGTATTCAATCAATTATAATGACTTGCACTATTTGATTAGTTAACTCTTACTCATTCAGATTTAGAGAGCGTATAATATCTATTGCAGGAATTTTAATTCTTCATGCATATCTGAAACGTTCAAACGATAAAGACGTTTTGAAATTTGAAAAGAGCACCGATGACAAATTTTTCAACTTTATTCTTTACTAGCAAAAATAATGCGCTTATAATAATTTAAATAAATATTGAAATAGCTGCATCGGCTTGCATGCCATTTCAATTCTAGTCGGCGACTTGTTTAATTTAGATGATTTATAATGTTCATAATTATTTATCACGAAATTTGGAATATCTTGAAGATTTGGAATTGAAGATTCTTCAATGTTGAATGTGTATACAAATATTTAAATTTTGCTGATTTAGAAGATCAAAAGTCAAAAATTTTTTATTCTAAATCTGCAAATTAAAAAATAGGTAAATGTAAGTCATTAAAATTAGATAATTTTCAATCTTTAAGGCCATGTAACGAGTGGGTCACGTGACCAAGCCAGTCCTCAATTTTTCATTGTAAACTTACGTCCAAAATAAATAAGATATCGCGCTTAAAGTTTGGGAAATGAAAGAGGAGACACTAAGGTTTACGGCTCTACTCTTTTTCGGTGGAAATTTTGAGAAAAAAAA
>CAKNWW010281963.1:2810-16543 GCA_932074435.1 Andricus kollari
TTTTTGTTTTATTAGCCCTTTTGCGCCCTGTGCGAATAGATAATTTTGTGCCCCCGCCACCCAACAAATAGCGCCGCAGGCAAATATTTGAAAAATTTCAACGTTGACATGACAGACCTCGGACTCGTCTGAGAAATTCAAAAAAGTTTCATGCAATTTTTCAAATATTACATCGAGGGATAAACTATTTTTGTTATCTGATATACAATATACATCTTCCATAAAATCTCATAAAGTCCTTTCGAATCTTTTAAGATATACCTTAAAAGCTTTTAAATCAGCAGAAATCTTTTTAGAAAACCCTGTAGAAATCCCTTGAAATCTTATAATTTCTTTTCACATCCATTGGAAAATCATGTATTCCCTAAAGTTCTCTAGAAATTCGTTGGAATCCCTTGAAGTCGTTTAAATATCTCTGATATCCTGGATACCTTTTCAAATCCTTTGAAATATTCTAAAACCCTACGAAATACTTTGAAATCCCTTACAAAAATTGTTAATCAAGTTAACTTCCTTAGAATTTTTTTTAATACCCTTAACTCGTTGAAACGCTCTGGAATCCCGTAAAATCCACAAAATCAGATAGAGTCCTTTAAGGTCCCTTGAAATCTTTGATATGTTATTTTTAATTTCTTGCAATCTTTTAAAAAACACTAAAAGTTTTGAAATCCCTTGAAATTCTTGAGATTAACTGAAATTGATTAAAAACCCTTAAATCAGGTTGAAATCCTCTGAAATCCCTGGAAAACTCTACAATTTTTTTAAATCCCTTATAATCTCTAGAAATTCCTTGTAATCTTCTAGAATCTTTCAATTTCTTTTTAAAACATTTGAATCCCTGAAATATTGTAAAATCTTTTAAATTTTTGAAATCTTACGATATATTTTTATATTCCTTAGAAATTTTTTATTCTCTTAAAGTTTTCTATCATTAGTATGGCCGTTTTAGTAGAGGAACAAAATTCTCGATCATTTCTCGATTTGCTAAAATTATTATCGATCATTGAAACTAAAAACTCTTTTGAAAGTTGGAATTCCAAATTTTTATAAATTGTACAGTTTAAAGATTTTTGGTTAAAAAATATAAATCTACGGTATCCTTTTTTTGCTCTAAATTGAAAAATGAATCAATACATTTGTAAATGTTCAAAATTATATCATTTTAAGTTAGAAACCTTTTAAATTTTCTTTAAACTGAACACTTCTTAAATTAGAAGTAAAATTATTTTTATTTGTTTCAAAGAGCAACATTTAAATTCAATTGTGTAGTTTTGAATATTTGATTTATAGTTGCTGATTTTTAATGAACATTTAAATATTGCTGATGATTGAAAAATGTTCTTTTTTTAAATTAAAACTTTCCAATACTATGGGTTAAAAGTGGAATATTTTAGATTGAAACAATATTAGAATTGTGAATCTATTAATTTAAAATTATTTACAAATTGATAATAGTTTATGAAGTTTCACTCAGACGTTTATTTTTGTTTAACTGCTAAGGCTTTCGAATTGAAAAAGTTCAATTTCTAACATTAAAATTGGTAAATTGCTTAATTTTGAACAGTTTCACCTTAATAATCCTAAAAAATTCGTCGAAATCTCATCAAATTCCTCATTATTTTTTTAAATACACTCTATTGTTGAAAATCCTTTGAAATTTTTTAAATCCCTTAAATCTTGTCCCCATAAGATCTGAGACCCCATAAGATCCCATGAAATCTATAGAAATCCCTAGAAGTCCCATAAAATTTCATTTCATTTTTGTGACTCTCTAAAGTTCTCTAGAAATGTTTCGAAATTCCCTAATAACCCTTGAAATCTTTTTAAATCCTTTGATATCTTTGATACTCTTTTAGAATCCCTTGAAATTTTTTAAATCTTGAAATTTCTTGGAATTTTGTAAAATATCCTAAAATCTTTTTAATCCCTTGAAATCCATTAAAACTTTGTAAATCCTTAAAGTCCTTGGAGATTCTATAAAATTGCAAATCCCTTGAAATAATTTGAAATTTGTAATAACTCTTCAAATTTCTTCAAAACTTTTGAAAACACTGAAATATTCAAAATGATGAAAACTTTTGAAATTTCCATTTTTGAGATAGCGGATATGTTATTTCAGTAAATGAGCAAAGCAGTTTCAAAATATATTTAAAGGCTACAATCTAATTCATCTCTAAAATTTAATAGATTTCGAATGGCAGCCTTTGGATTTCGGCTGGAGTCTCGCAGAAGTCTTAATAAAATCGAAAGAAATAGAAAAAGCAAACGAGGAAAAAAAGAAAGCTCTCACAGATGCACTGTCAAATGAAGTTTCTTCTAGAAACGACAAACCACCGAAATCGGAAATCAAGACGAGCAAAAAAATCAAAGAAATTTCTCCTCACGATGAAAACGATTCTGTCAGTTCAAATGAAGACAAATTGGAAATCGGCACTTGGTCTAATGAAATGGCAATAACTTCCATGGATTTTAATTCTAAGGAAGCTTTTCCTCTGGATATCGCAGCTTTGGAACAAAATTTCACTTGGAATGACGTTCGTTACGGTTCTCCGACCTACGAATCTGACGATGCTTACGATTCTGATGAAACTTACAGCGATGGTTTGGGAGATTCTTCCGACGATAGTGAAGAAGAAAATCGAGGATTACGAATTGAATACATGGGAGAAAATGTCGCTGAGGCTGTCGAGGATGAAAAGCAAATTTCCAAAAGAGAAATCAACAAAAAGATCCTGGAACTTCTTGAAAGCGAAAAGAATTTAATGGAGAATTCTTGGATTTACGAAGAGGAGGAGGACGAGGGCTTAGAAAAACATAGATTAGCTCACTTTCAATTCGCAAAAATTAGGGAAGAACATATCATGAAGAATGGATCCTTTATTTCTAGCAAACAAGATATTGCGATATCAAGAAAAAGTTCCATAGAGGCACCGAGAGAGGGAACAAATTCTGATTTTAAATATAAGGATTATATCGAGAAGATCGCTGGTCGATTTAAAGAACACATATCGGACAGAAAACCCTCGCCGAAAATTGTGAAAAAGCAAAATGCGATGGAGGTTGTCAGAAATGAGGATGAGGAACTTTTTAGTTTCGATTCTCAGCCGGAATTGACAGGACATCCGGGACCGAGTCCTAGTTTAATTTTGCAAGCTTTGACTATGTCGAATGCTAATGATGGAATTAATTTGGAAAGGCTGGAGACGATTGGGGATTCTTTTCTTAAGTATGCGATTACGACGTACTTGTATTGCACTTATGATAATATTCATGAAGGAAAATTGAGTCATTTGAGGTCTAAACAGGTAAGTTTTGTACTATTTAGGATTTGTACTTTTTTAGTATTAGAGATCTTTACAATTAATTTTGTTTCACACTGAAGTCTTTGAAGTTTCTAATTATAGAAAATAGAACTTGCAATGCAGGATTGAAAGCCTTCAATTGAATACTTCAATGATCACTCAACCGTTGTTTTAGATTAAAAGTTTTTAATTAAAACCATTCATAATTGGATAATTTTAATTTTTAATATTGAGGATTGAATAAATTTAGATTGGTTCATTGAAAACTGTCTATTTACTAACTAAATTAAATCGTACAAAATTTTACATTGTCACTTACAAACAGTTCAACGGTTTTAAATTGAAAACATTCAAGTCCATCAAATCCTTAAAATTTAGTAGGTACAGTATTGAAATTTATTTTAAGATTGGAAGCCTATAGGTATGTATGAATAATTTTCAATTTAAAAAGCGTATCCTTTCCAAGTCGAGTAATTAAAAATTAAAATATTAAAACTTGGAAATCTTATTTCAAACATAAATATTTCAAAATTAAAATATAATTCTTAAGTCTTACATACTTTCAAAAAAAAAAATTGGCTTATTTCTGAAGGCAACGTAATCTCATATTTTATCCATAACTTTTTAAAGTATCCATTTCCAAATTATAACAATTTTAAAAATTGTTAAAAAATTAAAAAGTTTCTAAATTTTTAGTTTGAAAATTAAAAATTGTCTTCCAATTTAAAAATTCAGAATATGTAAACACATTTTAAGCTCTTTAGGCAGACGCTCTTACAAACGTTAAGAATCTCCCTGATGAGGGAAGCTTCAAATTTAACAATAATTTGTGTATATTACGCGCATAAAATTTCACTATGTTCTATTTTTAAACGATTTCTTTTGATCGCTTCAGTTTTAAATTATTTAAGTTCGAATTCTACAATTTGAAAGTTTTCTGTATTGAAAAACTTTCAATTCAAAATTACACAATATAAAATAAAAACTACTCAATTTTAAATATGTACTTCACATTTTTAATAATTAAATTTTTAACGCTATAACTTAAATTTCTTAAAGCTTAAGCGCTTAAAATCGGAAATTACCTCATTTTCTTATTCTTACTCTTAAAAATTAAGATGCTTACTTTTTTACGTTTCAAATTTGAATTGAATCAATTGCGAATGTTTTTAATTGAAAATTGATGCATTTTAAAGGATTATAAGCCTAAAGGTTTCCTATTTAAAATCTTTAATTCGTGGAGGCTTCCAATCTTTAAACTCAGAATGCTTGCAATAGAATCACTTTAGTTAACATATGAAAATATATAAAGAAGGACATGATTGTGATTATGTTACACAAATGATTTTAAATGAAAAAATCTACCCGCTGCATGATGAGAATTTAAAAATTGTAATTTCACGGCCAAACTATGGGTGTAATCAAAAAACGGTTAAGAACAATTTTGTAGGTCTTTCAAGACAAGAAACTTTGCTGTTGCACCTTTTATCGTATTTTTCGTTGTTTAACTATAAATTAAAATCTTTGATTTTTTAATGACAGTTTCCACGCTTAAAATAAATACCATTATCCATATCAAAAAACGGTTGAGGGTGATTTTTTAGAACTTCCTAAAAGCAATAATTCTGTTTGTGGACTATTTTTCGTTCTAGTGTGGTATCGTGCAAAAGTTGACTTTTTTATTTTCCCATTTTGATTTTTCATGGCTAAAACCACAAATATTGTTGGTAGAAGAATGGCAAACGAAGTTGGCCTGTCTTTGTTGACCACAAAAGAGTGTTTCAAATGAATTTTTGATTTAAAAATGTCTTCGAAAGTTATCATGTCGTCAGATGACAGACAGACATGTTCGTGAAACACTTTTTTTCTGAATCAGGGTGTCTCAAAACGTCGAAAATTGATGAAAACTGCATAGGTCCAAATTCACACAAATCTAATACCTTCCATCATAAATAGTGAGAATGTAAAAAGACATTCTATTTCATTTCAAATACAAAACACATTAATAATTTTCGACTTGAATATTAACCAAAGATAAAAATTTTTTCATTTCACTGCGTTCCTGACAAGAAATGATGTATTTTTTAAAGAAAAAATAAATCCACTGGCTGAGGCCACTATTGTGTGCCGAAAAGTTGAGTTCAATTATTAACTAATGGAATAAAATTATTTTGGAACCCATAGCCAAAACCACTCCACCAATACCTATTTTATAATTAAACCTTTTAATTTAAAAGTATTTACTTTTGAATGCTACTTTTGGAAGTAGAAATTGCGAGTAATTGTTAAAAATTGGCCGTAGACCGATTTTTTTCATTTTTTTGAGTACTCATATTCCAATGGTTGATAACTAAAAATACAATTTATCATTCCAGGTCAGTAATTTGAACCTCTACCGACTTGGAAGACAAAAAGTCTTGGGGGAAAGCATGATAGCTACAAAATTCGAGCCTCATGATAATTGGTTGCCACCTTGTTATTACGTTCCAAAGGAACTCGAGCAGGCCTTAATCGAATCCGGAGTTCCGTCGACACTGTGGAATCAAGCTGATATGCCAACTTTGCAAGCCGTCAATCCAACCGAAATAACTCAACTCGTTCGAGAAACGGAACATAAGCTTGAGATTATGAAAATTGAGCTCGACAAAAGTGAAAACGAACCAGCTAATGAGTTAGATAATTTAAGGTGCTTTATTCCATATAATTTAATCACACAGCACAGTATTCCAGATAAAAGTATTGCTGATTGTGTGGAAGCTTTGATCGGGGCTTATTTGATTGCTTGTGGACCAAGAGGTGCTCTTTTATTTATGGCTTGGTTGGGAATTCACGTTTTACCTACAGAGGTAGTTTCTGTGGTCCAGGAAACGGAACCTGAGGAAAGACCCCCGGGTAGCACTCCTTATATTAAGGAAAAAGATGAACAAGGGCAATCTACTTGGAAACAGGTAAAAAAAATAGATACAATTGTTGAGGGCACAAAAATCGGGGAACTTGAGGGAAATTATTTTATTTCGTTTTGCAGATTCGATACGGGAAATTGGAAGAACCACAGAATCCGTTGCTCGAATATATCGCAAATCCCGAAAGTGAATTAGAAATAATGCTGGATGGATACGACTTACTTGAAGAAAAAATTGTATATAGATTCCAAGACAGAAGCTATTTATTGCAAGCTTTCACGCACGCTTCCTATCAACCAAATCGACTTACCGATTGTTACCAGCGATTGGAATTTCTCGGCGATGCCGTTTTAGGTCATTTTTCTGGGGTTTTACTCTCCTTTTTACACTCACACAGGGATGCTAAAAGATCTGAAAGACCTAGAAGTATCAAGTTTTTAAAACTTTATATGTAATAATATTAGTGAGATTGTTTAGAATTCAATAATTTCTGAAAAACCTTAAACATTCCCTGGTGGATATAATTTCTATGAATTTGCTCGAAAGCTTTTATGAATTTCTACGAATATATCTATACATTTTTACGACTTTTTCATACATTTTAGACTCGGAATAGCTTTTTTGTAGAAAATTATCGATTTGAGGTTTTACATTTTCCTAATTTTTCACAAAAATGTGTCATTAAACTTTATGGAAATGCGTAAGTTCTTACAAAAAAGTATTAAAAATTATGAAAAACTGAACCTTCATTTAGAAGTCATAGATTTCTCTATTTAAAAAAATTGTATTTGTTTATAATTGTTAGGATGTCCAAAAAAATGTGTGATTTTGAATTTTGCAAACGCTACCCCTAAATTTATTCCTTTTGGTAAAAAAATACTGCCATAGATTTTAATTAATTAGGAATTTTTTGTTTAGAGATTCCGCTAGGCCGTTGTAGGTCTGACAATGAATGTTCATAGTCTTCAAATTTTTATAAAATGCAACTTTAAAGCTAAAAAATGATTTCACCCCCAAAAAATTAGTAATTTAATTACAATTAATGGTCTCTACATAAGGAATAAGTGAAAAATATTAATACCGGGTGACCAAAAAAATTGAATGTCGAAATACACCAAACATACGCGTTTTTTCAGTTTAAAGATTCATATAGTATTTAAAATGTACTTTCATCTATCATTTGATATCGAAAGTCTTTTTTTCAACACTTCACAATTCAATGAAATTGATGAGCAAAACTTATAAAAACACATAGTTACACCGAAATCGACCCTAATTAAAAGTAGGTCACATTTTTTTTCAGTAAATAATAGGTAAAAATACATTTTAAAGTACTATAGAAATCTTTAAAGTATACAAAATGTGTATTGTTTGTGTATTTCGACATGCCTATGCCTATTATTCCATGAAAAATCATATTTTTAGGGGCCATTTCAGACTATTAATTGTTATAAATGACAAATTGTCGTATTCTAGGCCCGATAATATCTAAAAAATCTAGTTGTTTATTTTGTAAAGCTTAGGGATTATTCTTCAATAAACAATAAAAACTTTTTAGAGGCAAGCGATTTTTTAGCCTCAAATTTATCTGTTTAAAAAATTGAAAACTACGAAAATTCTTGTTTAAACTATAATGGCCTAGCGGAACTTCTAAACAATTGCTTTAAAATAAAATAAACTCTATGGCAGTATTTTTTCACTAAGAGGAAGAACTTTAGGGAGTCGCGTTTGCAAAATTAAAAAACACATGTTTTTTGGGCAACCTAATAATTATGTGTGAAATTTATAATTTTATAAGAAAAACTATGAAAAATTACAAATTTAGCTTTTGAGAGTTGAAATTTTTATTCTTTTTGTAGTTATTTGTATTTTTCTACAAAAACCTATTAAAATGTATAAAAACTAAACCTTCACTTTGGAGTCGAAAATTTTCCTATTTATTCGTAGAAAGTGGTATTTATCCATAATTACGTGTAGAAAATTGTGATTTTTTAAACAAAATATAAAAAACTACAACTAGCTTTTAAAAGTCGCAAATTTTCGTTATTTTGTTGTAAAAATTTATACTTTTATTCAAAATAATGAAAAAGGAAAAGTTTGTTATAGGGTTGTAGATTTCCCTTTTTTTTCGTAGACAATTGTAACAATTCATACTTGTATGTAAAAGCTTTTGTGTTGTGTTGTTATAGATTTTCATGATTTTTCTCATATACCTTTAATTTTTTATACAAAATCATAAAATTTCATTGTTATTCATTAAAAAAGTTTATTTTTGGACTTTTTAGTTTTCTATTCCGATCTATGACAAAAAGCTATAATTCCACTAAAAACATCTGCGATGCAAGAAATCTGCCAAATACAACTTTATAAATGTGTTAAATCAATGTTCGCCAAGTTATTTGAGAAAAAATATCCATAATAAAATATATGAAAAAAACTTTTTCATAAACTGCCCTGCAGACAATTTTTAAATAAATTTTAAAAGCCGCATTCGACATTATACAACTTTGCGGGATTATATTCTACCGTAAATCTCCCACAGCCAGCAATTTTTATTAAAATTATTTTACTTATAACATTCAATCCCGCCAAGTTTTATAATGTATAATATGGCTTTTTGAAATTTATTCAAAAGTTTCTGTAGGGGTCTTTATAAAAAAAGTTTGATTATATATTTTTTATTATGAATGTTTTTTCCCAAATTACTTTGCCATCTTTGAATTCACAAATTCATACAGTAGTACTTGGTAGATATTTTGCATCGCAGATGTTTTCGGTAGGATTTTATGTTTTTTTTTGTAATTGAAAAAAATATTAACATAGGTACGCTCAATTAATTAAATTTAAATTAAATTGCTAATTTACTAAATGTGGAAAATTAAATTAATTGTTTAAATAATTTTCGTCATAAATTAATTGAATTGATTTATTCTTTAAATCAATTAAATTGCTAGCATCACTGAACTTAACCGATAGACTCGATAGAGGTAAGTGTGATAACGAGAAAATTTGGAATAAAAAACAAATTAGTTATGACTTTTTTTTAAAACATCATGATTATATCTCTTATTATTTGTAGGGAAAAGGTGGCTGCCATTAGTTATTGCTTTAATCAGTTATTTTTAAAGAAACTGAGATGCTTTTAGAAAACTTCAATTCATAATATTTTGTCATCTAATCTTTTGATTGTTTCCTATATTTCTATAAGATTCTTAATAGAAATATATTTTATTCTCTTGAATAAAAAATTCATTCTTGTTGAGTGTTCGTAAACAAAGCAAAATTAGCATTTGTTCTCAGTTCTCAGTCAATTAGCTGACATGATTATTCCAGATAAGGATTATTGGTAGTTTTTTTTAACTTGGCGACGGACCGCTACCACGAATCTTGATTTTCTATGATCATCTTTAAATCGACGTTTTCGTAGAATGTTGTAGTCTGTCTAAAAAAACTTTCCATTAGGATTTGCGTTAATTAATACATGTGCAAAAAGTTCGTAAATTAATTTGCGACCATTAGAATGTGTTGAAATTGAATAGGATTGACCGGATTTTTAAAGACATTGAATTTTAAAGCCGCACTTCTGTAGCAATCCTGTGATGCATTTCCTTTTATATATATATATATATAAGCAATAATTTTAATCTTCCAGATTACTTGATAACGAGGCACTTGTACGAAGATTCCAGGCAACATTCGCCAGGGGCTTTGACTGATTTAAGATCAGCTCTTGTAAATAACACGATTTTTGCATCCCTCGCTGTGAGATGTGGGTTTCATAAATATTTTAGACACTTGTCACCCGGCTTAAGTGTCGTTATTGATCGTTTTGTAAGAATTCAAGAGGAAAATGGACACTCAATCAGCGAAGAGGTAAAGGTGAAATATCTCAAGAAATACGAATTATTTTCAGAAGTAACTGTATTTTCATATAATATTTATTTTTGCAGTATTATTTGATTGGAGAGGAAGAATGTGAAGAAGCAGAAGACGTTGAAGTACCAAAAGCACTCGGAGACGTTTTTGAATCTCTGGCTGGGGCAATTTATTTAGATAGTGGGATGTCTCTCGATGCAGTCTGGGGAGTCTACTACAAAATTATGAAATCCGAAATCGGTAATTTGTTTCTCTTATTTTCAAACCTGCCTGGGAGTCATTTTTTTCCACTCTTTTAAACTTAAAATGTCTCTGGCAGACCTGTATTCCTTTTTTTTTTTAATTTTATTTATACTCAATGTCTGGCAATCCTATTTTTCTCGCAGAACAATTCAGCACAAACGTTCCTAAGTCTCCAATTCGAGAATTGCTGGAATTGGAACCCGAAACGGCGAAATTCGGAAAGCCGGAAAAATTGGCAGATGGTCGAAGAGTCAGAGTGACGGTGGACGTTTTTGGAAAAGGATCTTTCAAAGGAATTGGTCGCAATTATCGAATCGCTAAATGCACAGCGGCGAAATGTGCACTTAAAAAATTAAAAAGAATGCAGAGTTACCAGAAAGAAAAACTATGACGATGATTGTGAATAATTACAACAATTTAAACTAAATTTTAGATTCCAATTTTATCTATAGAATTGCACTCTTGAAAGTCACAATAATTGTGAATACTCTGAAAGTAATCAAAGTGCTAGCGCGTTCGTACAATGAAGTCTAATATTCGGAAGTAATATATTTATCAGGTTTTTAATGTTTAAATGATGTTCTTTGTAAAATATAAAGTATTTTTAATTTTAAGAGATTGAGGTTAGATGGGTGAAGTTCGATTAAACTTTATAACATTAGATGATTCTCTGTTTTATTGATTAAAAAAAAAAAAAAAAAAAAAAAAAAAAAATTATTTTTTAAGAGCGGCAGTTTTCTTAAATGAATTTATACAAAGACTGTTGAAGCGTGCAATTATTAAACTTCTTTGATTATAAACTCTGCGTTTTTATTGACATTATTTTATAAAATTTTAACAACAAAAATTTGCAATTAATGTATCATGCGTCACGTGACCAGATTCTAACTTTACGGAAAATTTTTTCGCGCAACTTACGTAAATTCACATTTTCAGAAAGAAACATTTTCAGATTTACTCAAAAATACTTACATTTTTAATAATAAAGTGTTATAAACAATAATTATTTTCATACTTACAACTGCCGTAAAAGTCTGAAAAATTTGTCAAAATAAGTAAGGCATTCAATATTTTTATTTTTAATCCTATAATATTTCGGTACCCAAACGTTAAACTACAATGATAACACTGTATCCTTTACCGTTTTAAAACCTGCTTTTCAAATTGTTCAAACAAAATATGTTCACACAATTTATTCAAATATATGAGTTACAGAAAAACTGATTATGCCATTCGTATTTTTTCTTCACTCAATTAGTTATGAAATATAAATAGGTGCTGAAGCGTATGAAGCAATTGTTTACTTATTATGCTACATAACAAATTGGGTTGTTGAGAAAAAAATTATACATCATATGGATTATACGTAATTTTTCAAGTAGAATCGAATGGTGTAATCAGGTGAAAACCTGATTTCGCCATTCGATTCGTAAAACACATATTTAAACAAATTGTTAAATAATTACAAAATTAAATATTTCTTCATGTTAATATGTTTTTAATCACATTCTCTCATCGAAGAATCTCTGCTATGTCTAAAGGTCTTCGGTGGTCCTTAATAAATTGAAAAACCGTTTATAACTTTATAAATTGTTTATAAATTTTCAATTTAGGACCATTTTTCGTAATCAAATTCTATTCCAATACTAATTTACAACGATTTTTTGTATAAAATCATTTTCTTATACAAAAAACTGATACACTGAAGTTTTTACTTTAATAAATTGTTTAAAACTTCTAGGTTCTTGTCAATCGTGCGAAAATGTTTGCAATTGCCTGAATTTGACAGAACAAGATGATAATTCGATATTAAACATTCAACATTTTTTTATAAACAAATTATTTGTTAAAAGTTGATTTTTTATCATTTTCATTATTTTTCCTTCTTTTACAAGTAATTTGTTTTATAATATTACCGTAATGGAAAAATTTTGTATTTGAATAATCATTATTAATAATATGAAGAAATGTTATTAACGCATGGAGAATTTAGGTGTTTTTTAAATGAAAAAGTTAGTATCTTCGATTTATACTACTTATTCTACTTGGAAAACACGTGGCAGTTTAAATACTGCATGATTAAAGAATAAATGTTATGCTTGTTATAAAAAAAATTTTAAACAAATGAAGAAGTGGGATATTTTTTAGACTTAAACAATTTTTTTCAGTTTTGGTAGGTATGTTTAATTAAATACATTATGGTAATTTAAGAATTAATTATGTTAAGTTCGGTAACTGTCTCATTCTTTAAAAATTAAGTTCATTAGCACATATGCATTCTATATATTCAAAAAACAAACAATAATTCTTGTTCATACGGATTTATTTATTAAACCTTTTTCGCGAAAATACACAACAAAAACACCGAAAGTCACAAATTTTTAAAAATAAAAATTGTTTTTTGTTTTGAAAACTATTGATTGTAGAGAAAAATGTTGATCACAAAATAGTTGTGATTTTTTATGATCTTTAGTGCCGTTATAAAAGTACATTATAAATAATAAACATCTTTCTTGATAAATTTGAAAAACCACAAGGAACTTTTTTTTCATCGTGAAAAAATGCTTAAAAGAGAAAATCTGTGATTTATTGAGATCTACATTTTTGTGTGTACAATATTGTACAATATTTAACAAAAATCATCAAACAGAGTGATTTTCATTTTTGGTCGATTTTATCGCAAAAATAATCATTTTACTAAAAAATATTGTACACAAAAAAGTTTGTTTTCTAAAGTGTAATGTATTTATAGATGTATGCTTCATATTTGTAGTTGCTTAATTTCTAACGCTTCGTTTTAAAGTTTATTACAATATGCAAAGTTTCTAAATTTAGAATTTAACCGCGCGGACTATGTAAAGTCACGTGATTAGATATATCTAGTTGTGACGTCAGCTAGCCAGATGTGTGCACGCTGAGGGCCAAGCAATAATATAAATTGCGTGTACCCTTTTCTTTTTAATAACTTGGAAAAAAATAATTTTTCACCATAAGTGCATTTGGATATTATTTTTGTTTTTCAAAATCTATTCAATTACATAATAAAATCATTACAAAAAACATCGATTTTATTATTAAATTAAATAGCCTTTGGAAAATAAACAATAAAATCCCACCACACTTATGGTGAAAAATCATTTTTGTTCAAGTTATTAAAAAAATAATGTTTCGTCGCATGAAATTGGTATTGTTGTTTGGCCCTCAGCATGCAGACATCTTGAATTTCTCCCACCTAACCTAAAATGCTGACGTATTTTTGGGCATGCGCAATAGAAAGGTTGCGCACATAACCCCTTTTGTAGAGTGCTTTCCGTACTTTCTCGCATTTTGCGAGCTTAAAAGTTCATAAAAAATAATAAATAAAATTCACACTCTGGTTCCTTTCACCCTAATTACAGTTTCAGTTCCT
>CAKNWW010282038.1:2663-13121 GCA_932074435.1 Andricus kollari
CTTGCTTAACCTCTCTGCATTTCCATTTAATTAGTTCAGATTTAGTTGACCACAACCAAAGAATTGCTTCAAATTTTATTTATTAATATAAGTAAAATTTGAAACAGATCTACTTATTTTATGGATCTGAAATTTTAATATTCACTAAAATAACCAGAATCGTAATTTTGTATTACCACTGTATCACCGCCCTAACTGTCATGTCGACCTGACTGCAGAATGACGATATTCGAGTGATCAACAATTTTCACAAATTTTTTTGATTTTAATTGTCAAATTTATGTATCTATTATCGCCAAAAATGTATTACTAAGTGGGGTTCGAAGTTCGGATCCCACCGCTGCCACCATTCTGTCTGTTACGAACCAGCTTCTGTTATTAATTAATTAATCTTTGAGTTTAAATTTGGGGATGACATTGGTAAAGTGCCAAAAGAATTCACTGGTAAGTCGGAGGTACGACAGACCAAGCTAACAGAGTTAGCCTGTTTATTTTAGAATTTTAGTGGGTCCGTGAACTTCCTCCTAGAAGTTCCTCACTTATTAAACATTAGTGGTGGAATAGAGACAGGGTATCGATAAAAATGACTAATGTAGATGCTTTTTTCTAATTATGTAGCTTTATTTAAAATTTAAGAATGATTTTAGCTTAAACGGAAAAGGTGCTAAAGTAACGAGCGAGGGAGAGAGAGAGAGCAAATAATCCCTTTCCCCAAATAATTAACGTTTACCGACCTTGTTGGACGAATCCTTCCGAATTCCCTGGATCCGTCTCGCGTCTTCACCCATCACACACGTCACACTCGCGTGCCGCCCGAACGTTTGCCACTTTTGAACTAACAATTTAATTTACTTCCTAATTGAAATTATTTTTGTGTGGTGTTGTCATTGGTTTCCCCCTGCCGTTGTGGTCTCAGTAGGGGAGACCAACACACACCAAGTCTTCTGACTTTCCAGTCCTTTGTATTCACTTAGTTCGCGAATTCACTTATCTCCGGGTGCACACAGCTTTTTTTTAATTTTCACTCTATTAAGGATTCGGTAAAAAAGACCCGGTCTATTGCGTAATTGAATTTTTAATATTCGGGCGGCAATCGCGAAGTGACGCGAGGGTAAAAGACGAAACGGAGCATGGAACCCGGGGGTTCCGATCGCGTAGTCGGCGTTGAATGCTGAAGTTGTCGGAACGCGATTTACCTCGTCGATCAAAGTATGTATGATTTTGGTAGGGTTTTTAGCTGAGTCCGCACCTCGAGCGTGAGACCTCCGTCTCGGCCGGATGCACTCCGCGTGACCACTATTTGCTGATTTTTGAAAATTGTTGCAACTAAGACATTTAGAAGGCACACGTGCACTGTTGCTATGCATGCAGCTCACTTGAATTATTAATTTAAAATTCTGAATCCTATTATTTTGAAAAATATATGGAATCGACTAAAAATAGATACTCGGGGATTTTTGGGGTCGCTGATTACGAATATGCAGTCAAAAATTCTAAATTCAAAATGGCGGCGAAGATTTTGAAAAATATATGGAATCGACTAAAAATAGATACTCGGGGATTTTTGGGGTCTCTGATTACTAATATGCAGTCAAAAATTCTAAATTCAAAATGGCGGACTCAATATGGCGGCGAAGATTTTGAAAAATATATAGAATCAACTAAAAATAGTTACTCGGGGGTTTTTGAGGTCGCTGATTATGAATATATAGTCAACAATTCAAAATTCAAATTGGTTGACTCAATATGGCGGCAGAGATTTCAAAGTTTCGGCAGATTTAGCTGAAAGTGGTTACCAGGGGGTTTTTGGGGTCGCTGATTACACAGACACACAAAACCAAATCTTTTTTCGGGTCTGGAGGTCAGACCATGTTGATTATATGTGTTTTGGGTCGCTGAATCCGAATCCGAGGTCCAAAACCCTCCAGTACGTCTGGGTTCTGACATAACCTTATAAAACCTCAAAATTTTTTCAACGTTTTTTTTTATTTTCTGTCAGAACCCTGACGTGCTGAGGCTTTTTTGACTTCAGATTCGGATTCAGCGACCCCAAAAACATATAATAAACATGGTCTGGCCCCCGGACTCGAAAAAATGTGTATGAGGTTTTTTGAGATTATGTCAAAACCCTGACGTGCTGGGGTTTTTAGGACCTCGGATTCGAATTCAGCGACCCCAAAAGCATATAAGAAACATGGTCTGACTTCCGGGCTTGAAAATACAAAATTTTATGAGGTTTTATGAGGTTATGTCAGAACCCTGACGTGCTGGGGTTTTTTGACCTCGGATTCGGATTCAGCGACCCAAAAAACATATAGTCAACATGGTCTGACCTCCAGACCCGAAAAAATAGTTTTTTTTGTGTGACTGTTATGAATATGTAGTCACAAAAATCAAAATTCAAACTCTTACAAAATTTGGTGCTGGATTATTGTAAGTCCCCATGTCTCTCACAAAATGGGGTTCTGGATTATTGTGAGTCCTTTGCCTTTCACAAAATGGGGTGCTGGATTATTGTGAGTCCCTTGCCTCTCACAAAATTGGGTGCTGGATTATTGTGAGTCCCCTTGCCTCTCACATAGCTCTCACAAGCGCTCGGCTGCTTGAAGCCAATTTTTTCTTTTGCAAGTGAAAACGGGCAAAATGGGGCACATCAGGTTTAAAGTGTAAATCATAGCGAATAAAATGGTAGCTCATTTTTCTCATTTGGGTGTGAAGTTTCGGAGTGGAGAGAATCGAAAGCGCGCACTTGTGAAAAGTATCAATTGACGACTAGATGCATTATGCATACTATATACTTGTGTATAATGTTTTACAGATATTGCAGTCATTTCGTAACCTTTCAAGACATATGAAACCAAAAATGTATTTAAACAAATTTATATTAAGAAATAATTTGAAAATATATTACTTTTTGCATTATATCGCACATTATTGATGTTAGATGATTTCCCATGATCAACACAGCACGGATTTATATTAACAATGCAAATATATATGTAAGAATCGGGTTTTAAGTACTTTGAACTATATACAAAACTATAAATAGTAGCCTGTCTTCAAACTCCATACTTTGTTTTTGGCCAAAATTTCGGTCGCCTGGCCCATAGTGAAATGGTGCCTGTACTTTGCTGGAGGATAAAATAGGAAGGCATCTTATATATTTCATGTACAGACATCATATCCCAGAGATACTCCTAAAGAGTTCATTTGAATTAAAGTCTGGAAAACAACAGGTTAATCCGTTCCTTTCTTCAAAAAATTTCAGGATGAGTGGGACGGTTTAGATTGCCAGAGCTACGAACCTGGCATCAACGATCAATGTGTAAAAAATGCCCTAACAAATAAGGAACAAGATATCCGGGTCTTTTTAATGGAGAGACTGAATGGCGATTACTATCGGGAGGACTACAGGGAGATCCTTGAGCTGGCGGTAATATTTTTGGGCGGCATCCCAAAGTGTGGAATTTTTTTTTCGTCGCCCAGGTGCTATGCATCAGGCAAGGTGAATGGTAAAAGCCACTTACTGCCTAAAAATGTTCCTGCTGCGAAAAGAATACCTCATGTCTCCTACAGAAGAATCTGCTTGTAGGTAGATCTGCGTTTTCCTGGTATTGATTTACATTAAATACTAGGTTGAACCTCCACGAGCAGACATAGCACCGGTTCAGAATCCGCAATTAATAAAAGACCTGCACCTCTGTGCCGAAAAATATAAGGAAGTTTCTGAGACCCTCCTAAACAAAATAAGAAATCACTTATGGTACTTGACTTCACAAACAGCAGCTTTAGCCTTTTTTTACGAGGAACTAGTGACAGAAAATAAATATTTGATGCGATAAGCTTTGGAAAGGGAAGACCAGCATGCGGAGAACTCAAAGCGTCTGTCAGCCTCATACATTCATGAGATTCTCACAATGGATATCGACGATTTTATCTCAAAAAAAAAAAATTAAAGGATTTTTTCATTCCCTTTCAAATTAACACATCCTTTCTCAGCAAAGACGCGAATCTGTGAAAAACTGATGTAGAATATCAGCAAGATGTGACTGCAGTCAAAAAATTGAAAGGGGTCAACATCGTTGCAGAATGAGGGGTAAAACATATATCTGACTTTCATTCTTTTCTTACTAGAAAAGAAAGTCAGAAACAATATTTACTACAAGTGTTAATAGAATACCGAAAGCAATTTCCTGACTGCAGTAAGTCTACCTGGTCCCGCGAGATGTTATAATCAATTAATTATTTGTTTGGGGTCTTTTTAATCTTTATATATGTATACTGTCATCGACGAGACCTTTTTTTTGGGAAAAGAGCAAAAATAATGCAAAGCAAAACTCAAGATTTCAGAAAAAAGCAACTTTCTAGCATAACTCCAAGAGAAGATAGTTATAAAAAATAATCATTGTTTAAATGAGCATGTTTGTTAACTTGCAGTAATTATGACCTCACTAAGTGAAAAGTGCACAGAAAGTTTGACAGTTCAGAAAGAACCGCAATTTTTTAGCACTTATCTAAGAGAGGATAGTTATAAAAAATAATAAATTGTTTAAATAACTAGGTTTATAGACTTCCATTACTTATTTCTTTACTAAGTAAAAAGTTAGTGAAAAGTTTCAAATTTCAGAAGAAACCGCAACTATCTAGCATTAATATTAATTGATTGAATTATTAACTCACTACAAGTGAAGGGTATACAAATAATTGAAAATTTCAGAAAAACAGCAACTTTCTAGTATTATTCAAATTGAATATTATTAACAATTACAATAAATTATTTAAAAATCAGTTTTCTTAACTTAAATTATTTACCTCACTCTAATTGACAACTGGACAAAAGTGGATAATTTTTAGAAAAACTGAAGTTTTCGTTCATTATTCTAAGAAAATATTAACAATTATTATTGTTGGCATTAATTATTACCTCACTCTAATTGAAACTTGGACAAAAAGTGGAATTTTTTTGAAAAAACCGCGACTTTTCAACTCTATTTCTATGGCTAATTGTGAAGAGAAATGTCGAGTTTCAACTCGATTTACCTAATACTGATGATTCTGGCTTTAGGCACTGGTGAAAAAGCTGCGCATGCGCACTTTCCAGGTGAGGTACTTTAGACACTGGCATAGGTAACTTTGATCACGGGTGTTGGTATCTTCTTCAAATAAATTTAGATTTAATTTGAGCAAATGTTTTAATGATTGAAGTTTTGTTTTTAGGGTTTCGTAGCTGTTTTCATCCGTTGTACAAAAAGAAACAAACGAATTTAAAAAAAATTAAACTTTCAACAAAGTAGTTGAATTTTAAACCAGCAAGACGAATTTTCAAGCAAGAAGATTAATTTATTACCAAAAAATACGAATATTCAAAAAAATACATGAATTTTCAAACAAATAGTTGAAATTTCGACTGAAAAAGTTTAATTTTCAATCAAAAATGGAAATCTTACATTTTCATAAAAAAAATTATTTTTCAATATAAAAAAGGATGTTTCGACAAAACTTTCAAATTTTCACCCATAAAGATTCCAACCAAACGGACGAATTTTCAACAATCAAAGATTTTTCAGTAAAGAAAGAAAAATAAGTTCATGCAAATTGTTGATCTTTCAAGCCAAAAGACGAAAATTTTCTAAAACAGATTAATATTCAACCCGAAAATATGAATTTTCAACAAAATAGTTCAATTTTTAACCAAAGAGATGAGCCTTCAACCAAAAAAATAATGTTTTTATCAAAGTAGTTTCTCTTTTACCCAAGTAGTTGAGTTTTCAATTAAAAAAGGTCAATTTTCAACAAAGTAGATCAACTTTCAACCAAAGAGATGAATTTTCAACTGGAATTATGAATATTCAATTGGCATAGTGAAATTTGCAGTTTAAAAATCTACCAGCTGCACGGGAACATTCTCGTCAAGCGGCGCGCGGCCCGCAAGTTTGAGCGCGCCTAGGGGACGCGTCTGTTGGATCTCGCGTTTCGCGTTTGATAATGTATTTATCTCACGATACGCGCTCGGTCTTTGTGCTTCCTACACATTTGTGCACACAACTGTTATCTGGTGATTGTAAATTCTCTTTTGTTAAAGCTCCTTCAGCTATAACGAACACATTCTTACCACGTATCTCGTGCTTCGCACTCGATTTTGTCCAAAATACTCACTTTTCTACAATATGTTCAACTTTATTGTAGTAATAAATTTTTAGTTCTTTTTTATTATGAAAAACTTTTTTCTATTCATTTTTTTCGTAGCTTGTTTCGTTTTTCCACAATTTTTTATTTTTAATGCTATCAAAAAGTGATTCATAAAAAAGGATATATTTTTTGGATGCACAATTTTTGCCTATTCATGTTTTTTCGTAGTTTTCGTAGTTTTCGTCGTTTGTTCAAATATTTCTATTTTTAATATTGGTTTTTACGAATAAAACAAAAATATCGTGTCATATCAAAAAGTGATTAATAACAAATGTGTAAATATTTTTCTGGTGCACAAATTTTGTCTTCATATTTTTTCGTATCTTGCATAGTTTGACTGAAAACTGGAATTTTTTATTTTTCATCTTTTTTTGTGGGTAAAACCAGAAACGTTGGTCAAAAAATTTAAATTTTCGATTTTTGAAGAAAATTTAATAAGTTATGATAATCTTTTAGGGCTTTCAAAAATCAACGTTTTTCTACTCTTGACTCTGTTTTCATATCGTGCGTTTTTTGCCTTAAAATATTCATTTTTTTTTAATCTTGAAAATGCCATAACTTTGATAATTTTATTTTTATCGAAAAAAGTCGTAAGGCTAAATTGTCCCAACTTTCCGAATACTGCGAATAGCCGTAAATAAAATTTTAAAATCTTGAAAAAAATTGTCTTAAAATTTTTGTAAGTGCTCTAACTTTTTGAATATTTATTTAAAATAGCTGGCTAACGTACTTGACCTTCAGTTTCAGACACTACAAGCATGTACCAAAGGTCAATCGATTAGATTAATTATTTCAAAAGGTATCATGCTCACAGACAGACATACAGATAGACACATACGTAAAAACCTGTTTTTCGGATTCAGGGGGTCTCAAAACGTTGACTTTTCACAAAAACGGGGGGGGGGGGGGGCCAAATTATATACAAATCTAATATGTTCTCTGATGAGAATGTAAAAAAATAAAGAAAAACGATTTTTCAATCAAAGAAATGAGTTTTCAAATAAAATTATGTATCTTCAACAAACAAATTATGGTTTAACACAGTGGTTCAACCTTGCACCAAGTAGATCAATTTTCAAACCAAAAATATGACTTGAAAAAATTATGTAATAGTAGATATTTTAAACAAAAAATATTTTTATTTTAAATCGAAAATAGTTCAATTCAACCATGAAAGACGAATTTTCAACAAAATATTTGAATCCTGTAAAATAAGTATTTAACTGAACAATTGCATTTTTTTCAAATAAAAGATGGAATGCTTAAACAAAAAGACGAATTTTCATAAAATGAGTTGAATTTCCATCCAAAATGGATGACTTTTTAAAATATCGTTAAATTTTTAATCAAACAATACAATTTTAACTAAAAATATAATTGTCAGGAGGAAGTAACTGCAAAAAAATAGAAATAGAAATATAAGGCAAATAAATTACTAAACGCAATAAACTTCATTTTTAAAATTTCCTAATTTTATGCTGACCAATTTTTCATTTTCCTGAGGCTACCCTGGTAAAAATACTTTATTATAGTTTCTTCTATCAAATTTTTTCGATTCGAAAATAATGGAACGACATTACATACTATCAAATATGTTTATTGGAAAAAATTTGTTACCAGCTTTGAGGTAAAAACTTAAGCTATCCATTTTCATTATTTCTGACCGCATTTCTGAATTTTAGAAAGACTTTATACTTTAATCGGCTCTCCTGAAAAATGCGCTAAAAGATCTGTGTATGGACAGATAAGAATCTGGAGTCGTATCAGAGATGGTCGTATACGGATTGAACCAGATCTGGAGCACTCTGCAATGGAACCGTCGTTGGTATTGGGATCTGAAATCTAGGTTGCGCTCGCGTCGCGAACTAGCACAAGGAGGTCGAATTTTCAAGATGCATTTTATTTTAAGCATAAAGGTGAATTTACAATTGTTCTGCTGAGTTTAAAACAAACAGTAAGTATTAAAAATTAAGATTTGTCGGAAAAAAGTGTTTAAGATGGAATTTTCATCGTGTCAAGCGAAAAAACACGTTTTCTATCAAAACAGTTTTTATACTAGAAAAAAACATGATTTTACTATATCATGTAAGTTTCAACACATTGTAAACCTAAATGAACTTTAATTAATGTATGTATAGCGAAAAATTTGATCCAGAATATTCAAAGAATATAAATAATAGACGATCAAAACTGAAATACGAATTATAACCTAGCTTCTAGGTTTTACTCTTTTAGGCAGCAAATATTTGATGTATAAATTAATATATATTTACTTTGAGTTTCTTTTCGCGTCAAAAGAAGTTCATTTGAGCTTATAATGTATTGAAATTTACGTCATATAGTAAAATGGTTTGTTTTTTTGTTGAGAAAAAAGTGCTAACAGGAAGTGAAAGTTCCATCTGAAGCACTTTAAATAAATATTAAATATAAATATTTATTAATTAATTAATAAAATAAATATTTATTTTTATTATTCGCTAATTATTTTGAACTCCACAAAAAAATCGTAAAATCACTTTTATGCGCAAATGAAGATGCACCTTAAAAATTCGACCTCCTTGCATTAGTTTATACTACGGCCGCATTAAAATTCTAGATGGCGTCTCGTAGTTCTGCGCTTCCCAATTTGTTTTTGTCTTCGAGACGCATCGATTGACCTATTGGCGAACCTTAATAACCTATTTTTTTAAATTTCAAACCAAATTATTTACTTGTTTATGAGAGGGTTTTTTTATGTTGAGAATATAACAGTAGTGTATTTGATGTAATTGTTCGCGTTTTCGAGACGCGTCGATTGACCTGCTGAGGAACCTTCGATGACCTTACATGATAATCAATAGCGACTTATAAAGTTTTAAAAAAGTTACATTGTTTTTTATAAGGAAAATATTTTTGGTAAGACAGAAACATTTGGGGATGGCGATTTGTCAAGCTCAGCTTAGAGGGCAGCACCAAGGCAGACACAAGGCATCATCTGCACTTTCTTTAGTATTTTGTTCTTTGGAAAGCATTGTGGTTCTTTATTTTCACACCCAAATGCCACATACACACCTGGCATTTCGAAAATAGTGTCTTAAATTAACACCTCAAAACTACGTTATGACAAAGATATTATAAACCTAGATGCGGTGCGGGTTTAGTTACCCGCGATAAATATAGACGGCGCGTCCGGCGAAAATTGTCAGTTCCCCTCTACCCTCCACTACTCCCCGATAGCACCCATCGATATAGTTCGCCAACAGCCACTTGGAGCGCTGTAAGCAACTCTCATCATACTTCTCGAGGCGCACTAATGGTAATTTAGCTCGGACAAGAACCATTGAAATTGAAAATAAATTATGCTTTGCAAAATTGAAAATATGGTTATTTTGATAAATACCAAGATTAAAGTCCGTGAATAATTTATATTACTGTTTCATATATTTTCTAATAATTCTACATTTATTACTTATAATTTACATTCTTTTATAAGTTTTATTTTTTGTTTACTCCACAATAATATATTTGTATTCAAACTGATTAAACTTTCAGTGCAATATATACAAATAGTTCTTTAATATTCTTTAGTATTTATTTTTATTTTGTTGGTCTGTAATTTCGATGGATTTTTTAGACTATTCGTCTGATGAAGTTCTCGTATGGATTTTCCAATTTCTTAATCATTATACATATATTCTAAATTTTTTATAAAAATAGAATTATAATTCCAAGTAGTATAGGAGAATTGTTCTTTCTGTTTTTATACGTTAGGACGGCAGTTTTGAGCCAGATTAGATTCCACACTCGCAAAAATAAAAGTCGAATAGAATTTCATTAGCGCATTCATAAAAAATATCTTGTTAGATGAAATCTATTTTAAAACAAACTCCGAACTATTATAATTGATGCAGCTTACTGGTACGACTGAAAAATCCCGAATAATTAAATTCCCGACACTGTAAGCATCCCGAAATTATAAAATTGCCAAAATCTGAAAATCCCGAATAATAAAATTCCAGACAGAATATTATCAATGATAAAACATGCAAAACAAAAAATTCCCGAATTTAAGCAAATAAGAAAATGGGGTTTCAATGAATATTATTTATTTAATAAAAATACAATAATCAAATCTTTTTATCGTAGACAAGATTTTTAATGTTTGATTTTTTAAAATTATTGTTTGAATTTAAAATAACAATAATTATATAAAAATGTTGCACAAAAATAATTTTAAAAACAAATTTTTTTAATTGTTTAAATTCAGGAATTTCCTAGTTCGCACATTTT
>CAKNWW010282620.1:401-15096 GCA_932074435.1 Andricus kollari
TTTATTCTGACCAATTTTTCATTTGCCCTGACCATTAATATTTAAATACCACAATCATAATCTTGTTATATTTTCAACATAGAATCTTTTATAAATAATATAAAACAATTTCAAATTAAAAAGTTTCAAATTTATTATCCTTGACAGTTAAAGTACCTCTTATTGAAATTCCCTGACTTTTGCAAGATTTTTTTCTTCAAAATCCGTGACTTTCCCAGTCAAATAAAATCTTCTGATTTTTTCTCTGAACCACGGCCACACTGTACAAATAGTGTGGAATAACTCAGTCAAACCTATGGAAATTCCAGGACCATGAGTAAAATTTAAGGAATTTTCCAGGTTTTCAAGGATTTCCAGGACGCTGGACACCCTGATTCATTACTACTTTCTGGCTTAGTACGTAATGTAAAATTATTTTCAATTCAATTGAATTCCGTTAAATTCATATTGAATTTTTTTGAACTGCTTAAATTCTTATAAGTTCCATGAAATCTTCTGAATTCCTTTATTTCTTTGAATTCTCTGAATATCTTAAATTCTATGAATTTCTTGCATACTCTAAATTCATTGAATAATGCAAAGTATTCGAGTAACTTAGAAAAATTCAAGGAATTCCACGAATTTCGAAAATTGAAGGAATTTAAAGGACTTCAAAAAAATACAAGGAATTCAGAAAATTTAAATGAATTTCAGATAATTTAAAATAGTGCAAAAAATTGAAAAGAACTCAAATGAATTCAAAGTAATATATTAAGTCAGAATGCATTTGTTAATATCAGATAATCTTCAAATATAAATATTTAAGACTGTGCAATTAAAAAAAAAAAACATTTACAGTTAGAGAAATTTGTATTTTGCAGCTCTTGAAGGCCTGGGACTCTATTTTTTATTGCTTAACTGCGAGAAACAATTAAGAAAAAATATTTCCACTTCAGAAAAAAATATATTACTGAAAAGTAACTAAAAACGAGAAATTTTTTTATTTTTTATTTGTCGGCCGAAAATGCAAATTAAAGCAGTTCATTGTTCGATGTCAAATTATTTTCGTTTTCATGTACAAGGAAAAAAAGAAAACCAATACAAGTAGAACTGGAATAGAATAAGTTTTGAAATTATTTCAACTGAAAAATTAATGTTTTGATGATTATTAAATTAAATCAGAAATTCACGTATGAAAATGCTTATAATCACATTATGTATTGTTACCTTTACGTAGGCTGTTTCCGTGTCAGCAATGGTTCTGTCATACTCATTTCGCACTGCTATTCTTTTGGAGAGACTGTCGTTTAGGCGGGTTAATTTGTAAGACATCTTCTCTATCTCGCGCTGCAAATTATTTTTTTCTTCTTCCTCTGCATCAATTTGCGTCTGTAAATCCATACGACGCATCTTCATATCCTCCAGGCCTATGAAAGGATAAGATTATTAGAAAACTCGCACATGTTAAAACGTTTGTGGAAAACCGTTTATTCCATTTGAGAAAGTAAAAACAAATAACCGTCAGTTTAGGAAAATTATGCGCATTTAAAATATATGTTATCAAACATTTTAAGTTTTTCAGAGGATATTACAAACGTGACCAGGTTATCATTTTCGACCAAGTTTTTGCCCATATGCATTTGAAAGTGCTTGAAAAGTAGTGTCGAGCTGTCTCTCATGACCATCGAAATGAGTATATTTACTTTTAGTGATAGAAAACTTCGAAATGCATTGTAAACCGATTGCAAGATTGCAAAAAATAGCGCTGTGCAAATGTTGGGGAGAGTGAGGTATGGTGCCGGTGCGGGGTAAGGCGACTGTCACATTAGTCATATTAGTTTTTCACATAAAATAACTTTCTTTGTTTGGAAAAATAGCGATGTGATGCAATTTCTATTTTAAAATACGAGTCCGAAGAGTAATTATGAAAAAACAGTTTTGGCGGAAACAGATGTAAAAGTCTTTGGCACAAATTAAGCACTTACAGCATATTTTAAAATACATGAAGCATGAAAATGTTAGATTTTAATAGGTAGTGTATTTGCTTAAACTTCTAGTACCATAAATTGTTCCTATAAATATATTAAATATAAAATTCTAAATATATTAAAAAATATATATTATATATATTCTAAATATATTAAAATTAATTAAATCTTCACCGTCACATATTGCGGCACGCCCTTATATTTCAGCAGGGAGAAAGAGGACAACTGCTTTTGCCACATACATTACTTTGATTGATGAGAAAACATTTATTTAGGTTTCAAATCGTCTGGAGAAATTTTTTTCGTCACATTATACTCTCCAGAATTATTACATTGCATAATTTTTATTCTACAATGTTCATATTGTTTAAATAAACTACAGTAATATGACGGTCGTCGTACCCCAGTGTATGGCGCATTGGGGCACGCTGGCCGAAACGCAAACATAATTTAATTACACCAAACTCCCGGTTTAGTATCAGTGTCGGGGGTTGCCTGCAAATAGACTTGTTACTAAATCGGGGGAATCGAAACGTTAACAGTCAGGGCCGTTTGAACCGTTTCCTATTGGAAAAAATAATATTGAGCAATCTCCGCATGTGAGTACTTGCGCACTGCGCCTTTTCACTACGCTGCTGGTGATGTTCAGGTAAGATTCGCAACCGTCTCTCGCCCTGTGCGCTGAGAAACTGCCTGGGCCAACAGTTCTAGGAATTACTAGACCGGGGGTCACTAAAACGCGGCTCTAGTGTAAGTGTCAAAAAGTGACGTACACTGGAACCTGGATTAAAATACGGTTTCGGGCATGGCTTGCATTGGTCTTGATACTGTTTCCAGGACATCAAAACGTAAACAGACTGGGCCGCATGGATCCTTTCTGTCGGATTGGGACGCATGCAGTAACCTGATGCAACTAACGCGCTGAGAGGTCAGCCCTCCTGTTCGTCACGCTTGACTGAGCAAGCGTTTCTTTCGATCCTGCGACTCCTCCCATCTCGAAATTATGGGGGCCAATAGTTCTAGGAATATAGTAAATCCAAGGTAACTAATTCCAGGTTCCAATGTAGTTAAAAAGCAGTTTTGAGTAAATATGTTCCTTGATAGTGTGAGCTTAACCTTAAAAAATACACACTTCAAAATCATATAATCATAATTTATAGGGCATTCAAGTCAAAACGTGGCTCCACACTTCACTCTATAGTCATTGCAGCGATAGCACTGAACTGTGTACACCGATTACAGTAATATTGTGTACCTCCTCGATTTACTTGAAATATAATTCCTAAAGTACAAGTAAAAGAAGAATATTATACATAAATTAAAAGCTCATCTTTCGGTCTATAAGATTGTAGAAACAAATTTTAAAACGCTATAATAGTAATGATACAATGAAGCCTAGAAGAAGGTGATAATTTCGCAATATTGACTGTCAATATCTTCGCCCAGATAATATTTTGTGCATAAATATTGGTTAGAGTGGTCCTTATTTTTATTTTTTCAATTCTTTTGATCCCACTTGCGGAATTTCCTCCCATTCCCAAAACAAAACAAAGTATCAAAATTTTAGCCGAATCAGTAATATTTACCCACCAAACATGCGGCTTGAAATTTCCCATGGGATTTACATGGGAGAAATCACGTGAAAACGAAAAATCTGCATAAATTTAACAATTTTTATTCGAATCATTCTATCTCCGTGGAGAAGAATTTGCATTGGATGCTTAAAATATCTCCATAGTCAAAACCTGAAATTTTTGAAAAATCACAAAATGGTGGCCATGTGAATGGGCCCAAAAAGGAACTTCTTAGAATTATTCTGCCGTGATATTTAAGAAAGCCGTATCTCCAAAAAGAGCAAACCGAGAAGATCGACGAAAACTGTTCAAATCATTGTTATTGTAGACCGCTCATTTAAATCCGTTTTCAATTTTGTTATTGTTCTTGGCTAATACACATATGATCTTCTCATTTCTGCACAAATTTAATAAATTGTTAATTTGTTATTGGGCCTCGCAAAACAGGCTTGGTGTTCACAAGAAAGCAGGAACTGTGAAGAATTTGAAATAATTTTTAAAATTATAATAATTGTACTGAAAATTATTATTACAAACAATAAAATACGTATACAGGGTGTTTTTTTCAAATTTGAGACATCAAAATATCTCAAGAAATACGCATCCTATGAAAAAATAATCCCTAATAAAAACTTTTTATTTTCGAGGGCGGAAAGCGACTTTAAACAAATTAAGCCCCCCCCCCCCCCCCCCGGGGGGCAGTAGGGGGTAACTTTGTAATTTTTAATGGGAACCCCAATTTTTTTATCACAGATTCAGATTCTCCTTCATGTAATACGTAAGTTTTATTCGACAAATTTCCTTCGATTCGCAAAAAAAAAACTTACTCTCCAATGTCTTCTGGGGGGTGGGGTGGGGTAAATCTTGTTCAAAGTCGTTTTTCCCCCTCGAAAATAAAAAGTTTTTATCACGGATATTTTTTTCATAGGTTGCGTATGATTTTTAGATATTTCGATGTCTGAAGTTAAAAAAGACCCCTGTATGATAAAAAATGTTTTGTCAATTCAATAAAATTATTATGAACCAAATTCGTTTGCTGTAATCAACTAAAATTTACAGGTATGTTAAGCTGACGTAACCACATGTTCGAATCGAGTTAAAACTTATGTCATAATTAAGAGCTCCTTTAATGCTAATTTAATGCCCAATTACCAAATTTAATGTTACACTATTTTAAAAAAACCGTGGGTTACGCTAGCTTAACGTTAAGCTGACGTAACCACATGTTCGAATCGAGTTAAAACCTATTTCATAATTAAGAGCTCATTTAATGCTAATTTAATGCCCAATTGCCAAATTTAATACTCCACTATTTAAAAAAAACGCGGGTTACGCTAGCTTAACGTTAAGCTGACGTAGCCAGATTTTCGAATCGAGTTGAAACCTATTTCCTAATTAAGAGCTCATTCAATGCTAGTTTAATGCCCAATTGCCGAACTTAATGCTCCACTATTTTTAACAAAAACCGTGGGTTACGCTAGCTTAACGTTAAGCTGACGTAACCACATGTTCGAATCGAGTTAAAACCTATTTCATAATTAAGAGCTCATTTAATGCTAATTTAATGCCCAATTGCCAAATTTAATGCTCCACTATTGAAAAAAAAACCATGGGTTACCCTAGCTTAACGTTAAGCTGACGTAACCACATGGTCGAAACGAGTTAAAACCTATGTCATAATTAAGAGCTCATTTAATGCTAATTTAATGCCCAACTGCCGAACTTAATGCTCCACTATTTAAAAAAACGCGGGTTACGCTAGCTTAACGTTAAGCTGACGTAGCCAAATTTTCGAATCGAGTTAAAACCTATTTCCTAATTAAAAGCTCATTCAATGCTAATTTAATGCCCAATTGCCGAACTTAATGCTCCACTATTTTTAACAAAAACCGTGGGTTACGCTAACTTAACGTTAAGCTGACGTAACCACATGTTCGAATCGAGTTAAAACCTATTTCATAATTAAGAGCTCATTTAATGCTAATTTAATGCCCAATTGCCAAATTTAATGCTCCACTATTTAAAAAAAAACCATGGGTTACCCTAGCTTAACGTTAAGCTGACGTAACCACATGGTCGAAACGAGTTAAGACCTATGTCATAATTAAGAGCTCATTTAATGCTAATTTAATGCCCAACTGCCGAACTTAATGCTCCACTATTTAAAAAAAAACGCGGGTTACGCTAGCTTAACGTTAAGCTGACGTAGCCAAATTTTCGAATCGAGTTAAAACCTATTTCATAATTAAGAGCTCATTTAATGCTAATTTAATGCCCAATTGTCAAAGTTCATGGTCCACTATTTTTTTTGAAAAACCATGGGTTACGCTAGCTTAACGTAACCACATGTTCGAATCGAGTTCTGACCTATGACATAATTAAGGGCTCATTTAAAGCTCTCCAAAACCACAAAATCATATTTTCCAAAAGCCACCCTTAACACTCAAAAACCACCCTTGATACAAATTACGCACAAATTTAAAATCTCTCTTTATTATAATTAAGGGCTCATTTGAGGCTCTCTTAATGCCCTATTGGCAAATTCAATATTAGGTCAATATTAGGTCATTCGAGATGAAACTCAACATTTTTCTTCACAATTTGTTAAAGAATATAAATATGTATATAATTAGTTTTTGAATAACATCCCCATAAGTCTAATATATATGGTCCCAAAAAACTAATTATTCTTTTATATTTTACAGCTAATTGTGAAGAAAGATGTTGAGTTTCATCTCGACTGACCTAATATTGACGCTTCTGAATAAAATGTACAAAAACGTATTTTTTTTTTGTATGGAAAATATGTATTGAATTTCATGGAACATCCAGAACCTCCTAAATATAATTTTTAACGCATTTATTTGTTATGTATTCGTACAAATTTTGGGGCGATATTCATGAAAAAAAAACTTGGGAAAGTCCACTAATTGCAATCAGTAAGGACTTTCACTGAAAATTAGTGAAATCACAATGATTCAAATGTAGATAGTATGGTATTAAAAGGAATATGATAAATTCTATATTTGCCTTATTTTCGCGTATCCCCTGAACATTCAGCCAGCATAATCCCTGTTCTTTTTTAAGCAGAGCATTGAAATTGGTAACAGTGCATTAAATTAGCCTTTAATGAGCCCTCACATACATATACTATGGACAGATTTACAATTTTTGCAAAATTTGTATTCAGGGTGGTTTTTGAGTAGCAGGGGTTGATTTTGGAAGATGTGTTTTTGTGGGTTTTGAGAGCCTTAAATGAGCCCTTAATTACGCCATAGGTTAGAACTCGATTCAATATTATTTTCACGGGTGCTTCCGTCAACTTAGCGTTTAGCTAGCGTAATCACCATTTTTTTTGTAAATAGTGGAGCATTAAATTTGTCAATAGGGCATTAAGAGAGTCTCAAATGAGCCCTTAATTATAATATAGAGATTTACAATTTGTGCGTAATTTGTATTAAGGGTGGTTTTTGAGAATTAAGGGTGGCTTTTGGAAAATATGATTTTGTGGTTTTGTAGAGCCTCAAATGAGCCCTTAATTATGTCATAGGTCAGAAGTCGATTCGACCATGTGGTTACGTCAGCTTAACGTTAAGCTAGGATAACCCATGGGTTTTTAAAAAATAGTGGAGCATTGAATTTGACAATAGGGCATTAAATTAGCATTAAATGAGCTCTTGATTATGAAATAGGTTTTAACTCGATTCGAATATGTGGTTACGTCAGCTTAACGTTAAGCTAGCGTAACCTACGATTTTTTTTTAAATAGTGGAGCATTAAATTTTGCAATTGGCCATTAAATTAGCATTAAATGAGCTCTTAATTATGAAATAGGTTTAAACTCGATTCGAACTTGTGGTTACATCAGCTTAACATACCCAAAATGTACAGTTGGTTCGTTTTACTAATTTAAAAAAATATATCTAATTGAAAGAAATATTTCTTCGTTTGAACTAAATAGTATTTTTAACTGTACAACCAAGCAAGATTTTGATGAAATTTTCCATATTGTATTAAATACATTTTTTAGTTTATTCAATCATATTGTATATTATCTCTCTAATTGAAAAGTCTTTGGTTAATTCAATACAAATATAATTGATTCAGCGAAACATTTTACCGATTTTTTGAATTATCTTATTCTATTGTTAACGAAGGATGTAGTTAATTTAAGACTTGTTTTTGAATCCTCATTGATTTCATTCGCCTTTCATATTTTTCGTGAATAATTTTAACATTATGTCGACAAAAGGTATTATGATATTCATGAACCCAGCCACAATAACTTACTACACATCGATATATAATATATCGATGCATCAATTAATAATTAATAAATCGATACAAACACACGTTCATAATAATTAAAAAAAATACATTTCAATAACACTAATTAAATAAAAAAGTTGTAAATATTACCCATTTCGAAATACAAACAAGACAAAATTATTATAAATTTCTTTTTACTACTTTAAACATAATTTGTGTTCAAGAATTTTAAATTGTGAATTTTTTATGTCTTTCGGTCCACGTACAAATTGAATAAAAAATCAGCTTATCAAAAGGTTTTTAAATACCTGAGATAAGATTAATTTCGAAGAGTAAAACAAACATCGAAAAGGAAACATAAAAACCGATGTCAATTTTGAAAGAATTCAAGTCAATATTTGTGTCAAAAATGTAGAATACATTAAAAATTGTTTGATAGAAGTCTCAAAAAATTGAAGAGACTTCACTCTCTTTAAAAACTACATCCTAAGAACATAGAATAAGAGGTATTTATAATGGTTAGAAAGGACGAAACATCGTCGGTCGAAGAAATGGTTTGATTTGCTTATCAAATCATTAAAATAATTTGTGTTCAGTTTGCAATTAGTAATATATTTACTTGCAGATGGAGTGTTTTCTGAGACCCTATAACTATATTATTATTTATTAGGTGTAATACATTGAAATTTCGTAAAAACCAACTATCTGGCTTCAGAAACTACGTGATAATTTTCAAAATCCAAAATATTGAAAAAAATACAAAATGACGGCCTATTGAAAATTTAAAAAAGCTTATTACAAATTTCAACGCAATACTTTTAAACATAATCAGGAAAAAACGTTAATTCAGATCCTATAAGATAATTCGAGAAAATAAGGGCGAGATTTATTTTCATATTTTTTAATGTATCCGTTTAATGAAAAATAGAAGACGATTGTAGTACTGACATCTAAATGAAATAAATGTTATTTATGCAGGGTCTTGAATATTATTATTAATAATAATATTATTTGGGTATGATTTTATTTAGCTTGAAATTTCAAATATTCATATAATTTAATTTAATACTCAAACAATGAAGCATTAAAATTAGTTCCCTTAAAATCTAATTTTCTGCAATTTTCTAGTTGCAAAAAATGTTGTTTTTTCGAATTGTGTTACAGTTTTTCAATACAAATTTCTTCGTCTAATAAAGTTCGAAAGTATTTCGATGAAACCTCTAGTAATAAGCTTTTTCTTGATTTTGAATTAGCCACCATTTTATTTTATTGTTTCGATAGCTAAAATTATCATATAGCTTCTGAAGCCATTTGGCTTCAGAAGCTATTTGATAATTTTTTTTTAAGTTTGTTTTTACGAAGTTTCTAAGTAGTTCGTTGAAAACTGTAAAGATGAGCTATTTTAAAATTTTGAATTGGCCATCATTTTGTATTTTTTCAAAATTTTAGATTTTTAGAATTATCAAGTCATTTTTGAAGTTGTGCCATTGACTTTCCTGAATTTCAAAAGTTTTACGTTAAAAACTGTGAAAATGGCCCTTATTGCCGGTATAGAGTAACGTATACAGTCATATAGCCGGATAAATTATGAGATTGAAGTTCTGAACATTCAAATGAACGAAATATACTTTTCCTTTTTTATTTTATCTAGAAATATTGTTCCGACTATAAATAAAAATGTGCATTAGAAGTTTCTTTAAGAATTGCATTACTTTCAACATAACAAATCTTTATTTTTGCACTGTTTCTTGTTTAGAAATCATTTTTAATAAAAAATAACGTTCATTTGAACATTCAGAACTGCCAGCACATTATAAATTCCTGGCATTTTGAGCCCAAGACGAACGCTCTAGGTGGAAAAATTAGTCGCCAGGGCATTGTTGAAGTTGTAACTTCGAAAACCCCCTTTTCGAGAAAAACGCTTCGAACACGAAATATACCCACTTCAAGTTGCTTTCGGGACATGAATATAGTGCCAATAGATTCAGTATAGGTCCTAATATCATCCCCCTCTTAAATACTAAAATAGTGATTTTGACACTGACTTAGAAAAAGGCGAATATCTCCTAAACTAGCACCGGACAAAAGGACCCTTTTCATGCGGACGCCCACATATCAAGATTTTTACATTCTCATCCTAATGAGAAGGTATTGGTTTTATGTGAAAAATTACTTTCGCGGATTTAATCAAAAGTCGACGTTTTGAGGCCCCCTGAGTCAGAAAGAATGATTTTTACGATGGTGTCTGTTGTCTATCTGTAGTCTGTAGTATCGTGTAGGCACGATAACTTTCGAAAGATTGATTAGATTAGATTGTGCTTTGGCACACTTTTTGAAGGCCTTAAAAGAAAGAACGAGTTCGTTAACCAGCTATTTTGGGTAAAAATTCAAAAAGTGAGCACATTTTGAAAAATTTTGCGACCACTTTTTTCAGGATTTGAAAATTCTATGTATGGTTATTAGTATAACTCAAAAAGAAAAACAATTTATCGACATGACAATTTTCGATAAAAAGAAAATTATCAGAGTTATAGCATTTTCAGAATCCAAAAAAACAAAAGAAAATTAACATTTTAAGCCGAACAACGCACGATATGAAAAAATGTCAAGGAGATAAAAACATTTCTTTTTAAGAGTCCTACAAGATTATCATAAAAAAAATTTTGAATTTTTTCGAAAAATCAAAAATTCAAATTTTGATCGCACAAAAAAATGAAAAATGAAAAATTCAATTTTTCGGTAAAACTATGCAATGTATAAAAAAAGATGAAGAGACCAAAATTATGTACCCAAAAAAGATCTACAAATTTTTAATTATAACTTTTTGATGGAACGCGTAGTTTTTGTTTTATTCGTGAAAAACGACATTAAAAATAAAAAAATTAAATTTTTTGACAAACGACACAAGCTATGTGAAAAAATAAATAGACAGAACTTGCTCACCAAAAAAAGAGCTACAAATTTTTCAATACAATTTTTTCAAAAGGACGCATACTTTTTGTTTCAATCGTAAAAAATAACATTAAAAATTAAAAAAATTAATGATTTGGAAAACGAAACAAGGAAAGGAAAAAAAAAGAATAGGCAAACTTATTCACTCAAAGATGATGGACAAATTTTTGACTTATAATTTTTAGGAAGGGTGAGTAGTTTTTTTTCAATCGTAAAAAATAAGAATAGAAATAAAAAAATTAAATTTTTGGAATAAATTTTTGGAAAAACGACACAAAAGAAGAAAAAAAAATGAACACAAAAGTTGTTCAACCAAAAGAGATCTACAAATTTGTTATAAACTCTTCTTATAAAATGCATAAAAAATTAAAAATTTAATTTTTGGAAAAACGAAACAAGCTACAATAACTTTTTATTTAACAAAGTTTGTCGCCTAAATCATATCTACAAATTTGCTTAGAACCACGTTACATTAGTATGTCTATTCTCAGTTTAAATCATAAAAAACTAACGTTGAAAGTAACCAAAATAAATTTATGGAGAAACGATACAAGTTGCAATAAAAGGTATAATAACAACATTTTTTGTATACGATGCACACTTTTTTATAATTATAAAAAAAAAACGAAAATACATATGTTTTAACAGCAATGCATATTATGAATTGTGATAATATAAATTTATTGAAATGATAGATTTTTCAGGGTAGTTGAGAATAAAAATTAGTGGAAAATAAGGAGCAAATGAAGTAATCATGAAAAATAAAATTTGTACATTATTTTGCAAAATCTAAATAAGCATTACCAGCTTGTGATACACAAATAATTATGATATACATTTGATATAATAATGTTGAACATAATGTAGAAAAGTTCAGATTGTGGACAAAATCGAGTGCGAAGCACGAGATTCGTGATGAGAATGTGCTCGTTAAAGCCAAAGGAGCTTTAACAAAAGAGAATTCACAATCACCAAATTACAGTTGTCGAATTTTAAAAGGTCTAGGCGCAAATGTGGGGGAAATACAAAGGCCGAGCGCGTAGCGCGAGATAAATATATAATCATGCGCGAAACGCGATAACCAACAGTCGGGCGCCCCAGGTGCGCTGAAACTTACGAGCCGCGAGCGATGAGAATGTGCCCGCTCAGCGGGCAGATTTTTTAATGAAGTATTCTATAGAAATTCTTGGAATACATTTAAAAAAGCAATTTTAAATATTCTAAAACTTGTCTGGATTATATTATATCAGCAGACTCCCATTTCCAGCCATTTTTAAAATCATATTTTTAATTATAAATTCAATCCCGCTAAGTTTTAGAAAGTCTGAAATGTCCTTAAATATTTATATATGATACTTTATAAGCAACGTTTCTTATTATATTTTAATATGATTTTATTGTAAAATTACTTGGCCAACTTTGATTTCAGAAATACGCTCAATTAATTGAATTTTAAATAAAATTTTGCTGTCTCATTTTTCTCTTACTAAATTAGAAGAATACATTACATTTTAGAATTAAATTGATTTATTCTTTAATTCAATTTAATTGTACAATTTTTCAATTGAAATTTTAATCAATGTAATTGTACATTTTCTTGTCTGTAAAAATAGAAAGAGTTGCAGGATTACCAAATTTGACTGAAACTTAATTTACTATAAGATGTTATCAATTTAAAATGAGACCGTTGTTTTATTTTTTCTTCAAACAAACAAAAATCCCCATTTCCGCTCTAAATTTTCACCTTTTGCACTAAAGACACAAAATATTAAAAACCAATCAAGATAATGGAAATTCTTGATATATATCCTCGAGATTATGTTTCTACAGACTTTTTATTAAAATTGGGTACCAATTGGTTGTATGGATTAGCATGTAGAGGTAAGCACAGGTGTAAAATTGTATTGCTGTTTTAAGGGGTTATATCTAGTCATGTTGAGGGATTAATAAGGTTTTTTTAGCCATGTTAACAACATTTTAATGAAATGGGCAACGGGAGATCGATTACTACATATTTGTATATACTTTTTCATTAAAAAATGTTGAAAACTGGGAGAAATATGGCCGCAGCCGCAAAACACGTTTTTGTTATTACAGGGATCACAACGCAAAATGAGCTCAAAAAAGGGGAAATAGGATGATTTTCTCACGAAAAAGGGAAACAAGTAAAGAAAAAAAAATTGAAATCTGTTAATATCTTCTATTCTCACTTTTAAAATTACAATATTAAAAATTTTTTTAATTGAAAAAAGATTTTGCTTAATAAAAAATTTGTTGAAAATGTTCAAAAACATGTTCTTTGGATTGATTCGAATCTGAAATTTCTTCAGCATGAACCAAAGAAACATGTTATTATTTTT
Source organism: Andricus kollari (assembly GCA_932074435.1). Lineage (NCBI taxonomy): Eukaryota > Metazoa > Arthropoda > Insecta > Hymenoptera > Cynipidae > Andricus > Andricus kollari. The sequence continues at coordinate 13,524 of CAKNWW010282620.1, forward strand.
TATTCATGGGAAACTTTTTTTTCGTGGTGTATATAACGCCCCAAAATCGCAAAAAAAAAATTAAATCTTAAATCGCGACAAAAGGTTTTTTTCCGAAAAATTAAAATGATTTTTTCTTTGGTTCAAGCTGAATAAATTTCTGGTTCGACATATTCAACTTTGTTTTAAATGTGTGCATATGCCTCAATCAACAAACAAAAAACACTGTTTTTGCACATTTTCAAAAAAAAAATATTAATGCGAAAAAAGTTTTTTTTTAAAGTTCGTAATATTTTTTTATTATTGTTCACTAGTAAACTCAGTAAATATAATAAGTTTTTATAATTTTTGAACCAATAAGAAATATTTTGAATTTGAAATCGTTAAATTTTACTGATTTAAATTTTTTTCACTTTTGTCGAATGCCAACCCACAAGTTTGTTTTCCCTCAGCTCCAACGATTTAATTTGTTTTAGCATTTCCACTCCGCCCTACTCTTCAGTGCTCTTAAACTCAAATTAAATATTACGCAAGTTGGAACATTTAACATTGCAGTTGGTGAATTTGGAATATTTCATTTTTTAATTAGGTAGGTATATAAAGTGTTGAACTTCTAATACTTACGTAAAAAGTACTACATATTTTGTAATGTTATTGGTACCTTATTTACTCAAAAATAATTTATTCAAGTGCTATAATTGCTTTAATTGTTGTTCAATAATGGGTACACTAAATCATTTCAAAGACTTTTCATAAGCATGAATGATTTTGAAGAAACAAAGTCAAGTTTTCAATTCGAAGTCTTCCAAATTGAAGAAACTTCAAAAGTAAATCATTAAAATCACAGAATTTTTAATTGTGAATTTTTGAAATTAAAAACGCTCCAATTTAAAAATATGTAAATAAAAATGATTCAATTTGAATGATTTTGAAGATCCAAAGTCAAGTTGTCAATGTTAAATCTTCAAAATTGAAGAAATTTCAAATGTAAATGATTAAAATTACTAATTATTTATTGTAAATTCAAAAAATTAAGAACTTCTATTTTAAAGATACATAAATAAAAACTCTTAAATTTGGATGATTTTGAAGATCAAAAGTCAAGTTTTCAATTCTAAATGTTTCAAATTAAAGACATTTCGAATGTAAGTCTTAAAAGTTACTAATTTTTTATTGCGAATTCAAAGAATTAAAAACTCCTTCATCGTAAAGATGCATAACAAAAATTTTGTAATTTAGGAAGATTTTCAAGATCAACAGTCAAATTTTAATTTCTAAATGTTCCAAATTTCGAAAGTAAATCATTAAAATTACAGAATTTTTAAATGTAAATTTTTAAAATAAAAAACTCTTTAATTTAAAAGTGTGTAAATAAAAATGATTAAATTTGAATGATTTTGAAGATCCAAAGTCAAGTTCTCAATTCTAAATCTTGCATATTAACGACATTTCGACTGTAAATCATCAAACTTACTCAGTTTTTAATTGGTAATTCAAAAAATTAAAAACATTTCCAGTTTGAAGACGCATAAATAAAAATTCTTAAATTTAGGTGATTTTCAAAATCAAAAATGAAGTTTTTAATTCCAAATCT
>CAKNWW010282709.1:3608-14951 GCA_932074435.1 Andricus kollari
ACATGACATATGACATGACATATGACATGACATATGACATGACATATGACATGTCATATGACATGACATATGGCATGACATGACATGACACATGACATGACATGAGAGGCGACACATGACATGACACATGGCATGACATGACACATGACCAGACAAAATACATGAAACATGGCATGACAAAGCATATAATTTCATGCCCTGTCATGTGTCATGTCATGTATCATTTGTCATGACATGTAAAGTGTCACATCATGGCATGTGTCATGACATGTCATGTCATGTCATGTGTCATATCATGTCAAGTCATGTGCTATGTCATATCATCTCATGTGTTGTATGTCATGTCATGTGTCATGTCATGTCATGTTGTTTGTCATGTGTCACAGGTCATGACACATGGCATGACTTCGCATGGCACGTAAGATGATATATAACATGGCATGACATAACACGACATCACATGACATGATCCAAGACATGACATGACACATGCCACATATCATGAAATGACATGGCATCAACATGGACAAGACATGGCATGCGTCATGTCGTGTTATTTCATGTCAAATGTCATGTGTCAGTTCATGTGATGTGCCTTGTCATGTCATGTCATTTTATGTCATGTGTTTTCATGTCAAGTTTCATATGTTAGGATTGTTACAATAATGGATATGGTTACAATAATTAAAAAGTAGTCGCGGACAATTATCCAGGGATGGTACTGAAGGAAAAATTCCCAAGTGGGGGCGCAACAACCGTGCCGAAAGCTGAATGGCACCTCGGTGAGGTGTCTTCAGCGGTGACTCTGGGATACCGGACGACTTATCAGAGTATGGAGCCTTGTCCTTGCATGCGGTGCTCTACACATATGGACGAACCCTTTTCCCTAGCTGCTCCTCGGAACAACAGCGATAAAACCAAACATAGTTGTAAGTGTGAGTAAAAATAATCGTACCCGCTGGGCTCCCGACAATGGGTCGGACAATAATGCCGACTACCCTAGAGTTGGGGGATCCAATGATGACAGATTCAATGCGATGGACCGGCAAAATCTCAATAGTTTTGACTTGACACATCGACTCAGGGACGACATGCTGGAGCGCTACGATACCAGTATGGCCCTTAAACGAGAAGGTTACATGGCCCAACTGCATACTCTGTGGTGCGAGAAACACCCAGAGCTCTCGCAGTTTTCGCATCAACTTCTGCGAAACCGTGCCGAGAACCTCCGGAATAGGGGTTAAATGAGCTCAGCGCCCAGTCTACCGCAGCGAGAAAAAGCTGGCAACAGAAAAAGAGAGCCGACACTGAGAACAGCCGCGGGCAGGCATCCAATAGAGAAAGAGTAATGCTTTAGAACCAGGAGAAACATCAACATCCAGGTTTTTCTCAAGCCCAAAGATCTGGCTGTATTGGATGAAACGCTTCGTGGAGATTTTTCCCAAGAGTCCGACCTCTGGACCATCAATTGTGGTGAGTATGACGCAACGAGAACTTTGGCGAATGCAAACCGTAAAACAAAACCAACGGCTGATCATAAGTCCAAAAGACGAATGCATCAACTTAGCACAAAAATAGGCTGGGCAAGACCTTACGCTTTCGGCATTCAGTGTGTCATTGACTACATAACATCTGGAACATCGTGTGACAACTAACAATGTCACCTTTGAGGTAGGTGTCTTTCAGGGCGACACCCTCTTCTCTTTTGCGTCACAGTATTGCCACTATCTCTCGCAGTTCGCCATTCCGAAAGGTACTTCTGCGGCAAACCCGGATATCGAAAGCATAAGGTCGCCCATGTATTTTACATGGATGATCTCAAGATTGATGCTAAAAATGAAGAGTAACTAGATCTAGCTCTAGGGATTGTCAAAGAGTGCACTCGGGAGTTTGAATGGAGTTTGTGTTATAAAAATGCGTCAAGGTTAATTTGAAGCGAGGAAAACTTAATGGCATCACCGAAGATGCTGAGCTCGTCGACAGAAGAGCTTAACGACACCGTGGCGCTGGAGACTCCTATGCATATCTGGGCGTGCCACAAAGCCGAATTCAGGACGTAACATCTACAAAGAATGCTCTTCGATGCAGATACAAACGTCTTATCCGACAGATTTGGTCCTCCGAACTGTCAAAGAGGAACAAAGTATCTGCAAGGAACATGCTTGCCGTTCAGGTAGTACTCTATTCATTTGGAGTGGTTCCTTGAACGAAGGACAAGATCAGATCCCTCGACATCGGGTCACAAAAGGTTATACAAATGAACAAAAGCATGCACCTTAAGTCGTCTGTTCGGCGACTTTACATCTCACGCCGTCCAGATGGTCGCGGAATATTGAATATCGAATGTCTTCACGACAGCATTATTCTGGTTACAGCACGTATAGTCGCAAATTGACGAGACCCTTTTCTTTAAATGTTCTGGAAACACGAAGTAGTCGGCAAAGGAGCGTTTCTGTACAAAGCAGCGAAGGAGGCTGCTGAAACACGTAGCCTTGACTTCAATATCAGGGGTGAGCAAAATGCATCAAAAATCCATCTCGAGTACTCACTCCTGAAGGCCCGGATCAAGAAATCACAGGAAAAAGACTTCCTCGAACAGCTCCTCGACAAGAAGATGCACGGCATCTTCCACAGAAATGTGGAGGATCTGTCGATGTCGTATGAGCTAACGTTTGCTTTCCTTAAATCATCCGGATTGAAGTCGGGCACGGAGGGTTTCATTTTGGCATGTGAAGACGGTGTCATTTCCACTCTAGCATACCGTCGCTACATTTTGAGCCAAGACATTCCCGATGATAGCTGTAGAGCGTGTCATGTACACCCCGAGCATCTAGGACACGTACTATCTAGTTGTACCACGTGTTTTATCTCTTTTAAATTAGTCAAATCAGTTAAGTTTTAATTACTTAGTTAAAATATACCCTCTATCCGCAACCTGAGGACCCGTTCGGTGGCTTTGTCATAGACCCTCCGGTCGGTTCTAAAGGAATCTAAACCGGTATATAAATATATAAATGTAATTCAAACCCAAAAAATTCATGAAATAATAAAGCATTCAATAATAAATATTAAAAAATAATTATACAAAATAAAAATAAAAATGAATTAATAAAGTTTCGGAAAAATAATAAATAGCGTTAGCTATTTGCAGCCAACCATCGCAACAGAAATACCGTGGGAGAGCATCAAGTGGGATACCACAATGAATGGGGAATTGGTGCGTCTCTATTATGAAACTGCGAAGTTTGAAACCCCACCCGAAAAAGGATACAATTTTATAACGAAATTTGCTGCAAAGTATCCTCAAATAGAGAAAGTTGCACTAAGAGATCTTATCGCTAAGGTGCAGGACATCAGGACTAATCTACACATCTCAGAAGATCGAACATGGAGATTAAACAACAGGTTGATTTGGCGTGAAAAGACGACGGCAATGAACATCAGTTAAAGGAAGCCACACAACACGAACAAGCAGCGGCAATTGCTGTTCTTCCTCAACCTGGCGATGATCCAACACCACCACATCCTCCAGAGGTAGATGGCCTAATACAACCAGAGCCAGAAGCAGAGGTTCAACAACCAAAAAGGCGATTAAAATGGACATACCATATGAATAGAGATGAAATGCTCTTTTATTTGTTGGCAAAGAGAAGCGTGCAAAGTGTAAGAAGAGAACCTCATCGACTCTTCTTACTTAAGTACCCAGAACTAGCCACAAGAATAAAAGAGCAGAATCTAGCAGATCAAAAACGCTCAATATCTGTAAACAGATTGCTTTCGGCTGTTAAAATAGCTGCCATCGAAATGGAAGTGGAACAGCAGTTTCCTATTGATAAACTTCCCTTGGCAGATGTGGACAACGAAGACCTGATTGAAGCTGAAGGCATATGTGCTAGGGATATTGAATATCAAGTACCGGATCCACTAGAACTACATCCGGGCATTAATACCGATGATCTGAACAGCGAAATCGCAGAAAAACTACAGCACCTTGAAAGGAATTTTGGTCATGCTTTACGAGAGTTCAGACATGTAGAACCAACACAAAGGCATTCTCTGCTCAAGATGAACATCACAAATGATCTGCGTGCACTAATAAAACACCTGAGCAGCAATGTTGTACCTATTCATTTGAATGCAACACAAACTGCGTTAGAGGTGAAAACTCTTGTATAATGTGCAGCTGTGGCAACCGTTAGAACATTGGGCCGCAGAATTAGGCCTACAAATGCAGTCTTTTCTCCAGGAAGGGAGCGAGATCCACCATGGAAGATCAGGTTGGATATGGTTATCAGCAAAGTAAGATGCAAATTGGGTCGACTGACTTAATATAAAAAAGGAAATAGAACCAGAAAGCTGATACATCATATTACTAATATCATCCAACCTCGGTACATCGATACATTAACACCAGCAATATTGGATCATATTATAGACGCCCAACGGCAAAGACTTGATATTCTTACTGCTAGACTGCGTCGTTACAAGAAAAGTAGTGCAAGAAGGCAACAAAATCGAACCTTTGAGGCAAGTGAAAGAAGGTTATATCGTGAACTGAGTGTAAAGCAAAAAAACCAGGAAGAAACCAAAGTGCCTCAACTGGAAGATATGGCTAACCATTGGTCGGGTGTTTGGGGGAAAACTGACAAAAGAAATTTAAACTCTGTGTGGTTCCAACTAGAGCAGGTAAAAGCTAGCAATAATCCTGAAATGGAGCTGACTAACATCACATATTTAGATGTTTCAACGGTTTTGAAAAGAACAAGTAACTGGAAAGCTCCAGGTCCGGACATGGTGCACAACTTCTGGTAAAAGTACCTGACTAGTGTGCATCCTGCGTTGGCACGGTGTTTTCAGAAGATCATCGAACAACCAGATCTGATGCCAGGCTTTATGCTCCAGGGTACTGCGTATATGTTGCCTAAAAAATCAGATGCTCAAAAATCGACCGATAGCCTGTCTTCCAACAATATATAAATGTCTTACAGCTATCATAGCAGATAAGGTATATTCTCGCTGCGACGAGATTGACATCCTCACAGAAGAACAAAAAGGATGTTGTAAAAACTCGCGAGGCAGTAAAGATCTAGTCACCATAGACGCTGTTGCCATGACGCAAGCTCATAAACATCAAAGAAACTTGCACATGGTATACATTGACCCACATTTAACCAGAGGAGAATTCGGGACCGCAGAGCTAAAGAACAATTTCGAGAATGACATCGAGGCAATGGCTGAGGGAGATTCATATAAATACCTGGGTATTCTCGAATCTAAGGGTATGCAGCATACGATAGTTAAGAAAAACCTAACAACTGCCTTCACTACAAGGCTCAGATTGGTTCTGAAGAGTTCTCTTAACTTGGCAAACAAGATCAGGGCAATCAACACCTATGCCATCTCTGTGCTCACGTACTCCTTTGAGCTCATCAAATGTTAGAACACCGACCTCGAACGATTGAACAGAATCATCTGCGTGGAAATGACGAAGCACCGAATGCACCACAGTAATTCGGCGATTGAAAGGGTAGTTCTACCACGACATACAGGGGGTAGGGGCATTGTAGATATCAGGAAACTGTGTGAGTCACAAGTTATACAGTTTCGAGTCTATTTTAACAGCAAGCGAGATGTTACGCTTTACAACACCATCTGTAAAGCTGATCTTGACTACACGCCCTTGCATCTGTCCTCAGAGAAGGACTTGAGTACCAGGGCAGAAACCATAGAAGAATCCGAAACACAATGGAGACAGAAAGCTATCCACGGCGAGCACCCCAAAACGTTAGATCAACATGAAGTGGATAGTGTGGCATCCAATATTTGGCTGAGAAAGGGCGTCCTGTATCCGGAAACGGAAGAATTCGTTATTGCGATATAGGACAGGGTTGTCAGCACCAGAATTGATCGCAAACGCGTGCTACATCAAGACATGGTTGACCGGTGCCGATTATGTGGAGATACCAACGAATCCATCGAGCACATTATTGATGGTTGTCGCGTAATGGCTCAAAGAGAATATACGCACAGGCATAATTATGTGGCGGGCATTATACACCAACAACTTGTCTTAAACCTAGGACTCTTGACAAAATGGATGCCTTTCTATAGATACATTCCAATGCCCGTTTTAGAAAATGAAGATTACATCTTATATTGAGATGTTACTATTGAGATGGATCATTACATCCGAGCTAATCGACCGGACATCGTAATGCGAGAAAAAAAAGGTGGAAGAGTCTACATCATCGACATTGCTTGTCCACTTTACCAAAATTTTTAGGCAACCTATACAACCAATATTCACAAGTATAGCGGGCTAAGGCATGAAGTAAAGACAATATGAAGGAATGTGAAACATGCATCTATTCCTCCTATTGTGATTTCGGCTACAAGCAATGTGCACGCAAGTTGCACTGAATATCTTGAACATTTAGGAGTCAGTAGGGTACTGGCAGCAGCTCAGAAGGCGGTTTTATTAAACACCTGTCGCATTGTAAGAAACTTCCTGGACCATTAGGAAGCAAGCGACTAAAAACCCATAGAGTGATACGTGATAGCTCTAAGAAAGCATCCAGAGGCGACTATTGTCACCTCCAACACTCGCGGCCGGTGTGTAAGCATAATAGCGGTAACAGACGAACTGCAAACTACACTATGCTCCTAATTTTGTACCTAAAACATCGTAGCAAATGATTTCATACATCGTATTAAATTAACTAATTACAACCTCATCTTATCAGTCACTTGACTTAGTCCGTGGCTATGATGGAAAACCGGGTTCTTTTTAACCCGAGAACAAGTATAAAAAAATAAATGAAGTTTCGGATTTTAATAGTCATATTTTGCAAGTAATTTTTTGTAGGATTTGAATAATTTGTTGTGAAAACTGAATTATTTGTCAAAGTATGGTATCTCATTTATATTATTAATTTTATAGCTGTGTTATGCGACTTATGATTCAAATCATAAATTTATAAATTATTTAAAAACCAAAAAAAACAGTTTTCTATTCACATTATATTATTTCACAAGATCGATAGTAAGGTTGAATTTAGAAATAATTAGAAATTTTTATTTTTCCTCAATGTACAGTAAAAATATTTCAGTTATAAATTAATAAAAAAGGAACTTATTTTCCACAAGTTTTTAATACTTCATAATTCTCTTTAAATCTGAAGGAAATCTAAATAGTGAAATGTTTAATGGCAAGTCATATTATTAATTTTGGAAAAAAATTATTTGTCCGATATAAAGAGAAAAGTTGATTCCATCTAAACAATTTTATTTTTCTTCTGAATTGAAATATTAACATTTTTAATTTCAACCAATGAGAAAAATATAAAATAATATTCAATCATATTTCCCAGAAATTATATTATTAACGTCAAAAAAATAACATTACTGGATTAAAGGAAAAATTGAAATAATTTTTGAAAATAAATATAATGAAGTCATGGAAAACATGTGCCTTCTTTGGAATTTATAAATATTCTTTTTAATCCAATCAAAAATGTTAAAAACTCTTCCGAAATTCATTGTAGATTGGGTTTGGTTTCTTACCTGAATTTTTATACTTGATTCACAATTTTTTTCCCCAGACTATTATCGAGAATTACAACACTTGTTTGCATTTATTATTGAAACGTTTGAAATCTTTTACTAAAAATGATTAAAGATTTATCAAATGTTGGTACCTGACCAAGATTGCATGACTATTTTTACACTTTTCACAAGACACATTTTTACGTGTACTTCAGCGTCAGTCCATAATAAGATCCGTGAACGTCAACGTACGAACATATGTACGTGTTTTGATGGCATACAGTCGCGCTGTAGGCTAAAGTGACACAATTGTAGATTGTTTTAAAAAATCACCGAGGAGAATAAATACACTGGTCAAAAAAATGTCACATATGTATCTTTGGAATGAAACACATCATTTCCGAAGTACTTTCTTGCGCTGAATTCAAATCACGATTCTATTTTTAAATGGCAGCACTTGTTTAATAGTTATTTGGACTTAATTTTCGTCTGACGATTTTGCAATCCAAGTGCAAAATTATGTAAATAATTTTTTTTGACATATGAAACATGATTTTGGTGTGTTTTTAATGCTGAATTCAACGAGCACCCCATTTTTCCAACAGCCATAACGGTTGCGTAAATAATCACAAAAATCGAAGAAAAAACACGAAAAATGAATTTTTTACGTAAATCGTGGTATTTCGATAAATGATCAACTTTTTTAAACAAACGATAGATGAATTTTTACGTTATCTAAAAAACACTTGGGGTTTTTTAACGAACATCTTAAACTATTTTACTTCATTATTATTTTCCTGGCCGCGCTTCAATGACGCCACTAGTGGCAAAAATAAGTACTATACAATAGTACAGAGTCTCGCCACAGTGGGAACGCCACCGACTCAATGAGCGAATCGCTCGTAGTTCAGTTCGCTTGGGAACGCCAGTAAGTAAAGAACTGCGCTTCCCTTGTTTTGTGAGCTATGCAGCAAGTCAGTCTAACCTCAGCTGTAGAACCGTAATCTGTAAACATATTTGAATAATAATTTTTCTTTAATATAAATTATACTTGAAATAAAACAAATGATGCTTAAATTAAGAAAAGAAAATCATTATTAGAGGTGAAAGGGGGAGGGAGAGGTCTGCTCAGTGCAGACCTCTCTTAGAATAGAATTAGAAAGTTGCGGTTTGTTAAAAAATGTTCCATTTTTTTGCCACTTTTCACTTAGTGAGGTAATAATTAATGCAAGTTAACAAACATGCTTATTTAAACAATTGCTTATTTTTTTAAAATATCTTCTCTTAGAGTAATGCTAGAAAGGTAACTTTTTTTCTAAAATCTTTAGTTTTGCTTTGACTTTTGAGTTATGAACAAATAATAAGTGAACCTCAACAAGAATCATTTTTTGAACAGTATTGTATTTTTTTAACTGAATGATTTTTGCTCCTTTCCCAATGTTTAAAAAAAATTAATTTAAACCAAAAAGCTATCTTACACAAGAGACAAAAATAAAGAATGCAATAATTAGAAGTAAGTGGGAGGACTAGGTCTTAAAATGACTTGTAAAAGTTTTGTTTTGAATTACAACAAGAAGCTTATTGCAAAGCGTAAAAGAAAAATTTGGAATTGCACATATTTTAATACTAGCCCCCCCCCCCCCCATCCTACCCTGGAGAAAACTCGTCTCGTCGATGATAATATACAGATATAAAGATTAAACAGACCTCAAACAAATAATTAATTGATTAAAACATCTCACAGTGCAAGGTAGAACTACTACAGTCAGGAAATTGCTTCCAGTACTCTGTTACCACTTGTAGTAAATATTGTTTCTGATTTTCGTCTCTAGTCATAACAGAAGATAGTTGTAAACAATAATTAATTGTTTAAAGAAGCATGATTGTTAACTTGTATTAAATATTACTTTATTAAGTAAAAAGTGGATAAAAAGTTAAAAATTTCTAAATCTATTCTAAGATAAAATTGCTAAAAATAACAATCATAATTAGCGTCAAAAACTCGCATAACCCATTTTTCACTTATGGAGTTTTTTGGTACCCTATGGAACTGAATTATGGGGGTAATATTTGAAAAAAAAATATTTTATTCATATTCTATGGCTAATTGTAAAGAGAAAAATTGAGTTTCAACTCGATTCAGTTAATATTGACGATTCTGAATAAAATGTACAAAAGTGCTTTTTTTATGGGAAGTACGTGTTAAACTTCATGGGGCTTGCGCCACCTCTAAGTATCATTTTTTAGTTAAAAAAAATTCAATTTATTTTTGTGTGTATTCGAACACATTTCCGGGCGATATGCATAAGAATTAAAAAAAAAAAATTGTCAATGCATTTTTGGACCACCCTACTGAGGAAGCTCTTTAGTCTGTCAAGGCGTTGGACCCACCTGAAAGAGCCCATTTGCCCAACCCGATCAATTTGATCGAGGAGATCATTGGGGCCTCCAAGGAGGCCTCTCTCTCCAAAAGAGACCATTTGCCAACCCCGATTACCTTGTTCGAGGAGGTGATTAAGACCACGGACGAGACTTCCCTCTCGAAAGAACCCAGCTCACAGATCTCGAGTAGTGTGACTCAACCCCTTATAGAAGTGGAATATTTAGATCTCCGGACCTCTCCAATTCGACTGTCACCTCCATGTTCCCCCGAGGCGAACAAAAGGGCTTTCCCGAGAAGGTTCTTTGACCACTCACTCCAGGCGCGGACATAATCTTTATTGAAGGTAAGGCATCGACAAACAAAAAGAGGAGCGTACTTGAACCTCGAGGGGAGTACAGCACAAAGGGGCGACATATAAAACTCAGAGGCTACCTATATACCCGGTTTCTCATAGTGAAACCCAGTTACCCCCGCATGGGCCTTCCTGAAAACAGCGAGCGCAAAACGTAGTTTTCGTTTCGTCCCGAAAGGCTCATCGCACCTACAAGCTTGTAGGAGCTTGTTATAAAGATTGAACCCTTCTGCGGTATCAATTCTTTCCTGTTCTTGAGGTATAGTGAAAACAAGAATAGGGTAAAATATTTATTCAAAAAAAGAACTTTTTTTTTAGTATTTTTAAACATTCATAAAACACTAACGAGTAGGAGACAAAAATTCTGGAAATGGCACACCTTACTGAAAGAAAAAGATCTGTCCGCTACACGGGCACATTCTCATCATGCGCTTCGCTCGCCAGTTTGAGGGAATTTTGTAGGCCTTTTTAAACGGAACAATTTTCTATTTTTTAATAGCATTTTCGTTGTTTAAAATAAAAGTAGTGAGTTTTATCAGTAAAAATTTTAAAGATTATTTTATTATAGGTTTTCTTAAAAGTAACAATTGGTTTTTTGGACCTTTTTTCGTATGCTACATAGTTTGTCCGGAAAATAAAGTTTTTTATTTTTTAAAAGCTTCATGACCATTAAAACAATAACTATACGTATACGGTTTTATTCTCATCTTTCTTTAAACAAAAGAAAAACGCGTAACCTAGTTTATGAACGATCCCTGATGTAAATTCATAGATCTTTTCGAGATCAATAATTTTTCTTCTTAACATTTTTTTTCATCTTGTATAGTTTTTCTCACAAATGGATTTTTTTAAAGCGTTAACACGATTAAAACAAAAAATATTCGTCTTACCAACAAATTGCCTCATATAAATTTGTAGACCTTTTTTGAGTGAACAATTTTCCTACCGAAAATTTTTTTTGTATCATATAGTTTTGCTAGAAAATAGGATTTTTTATTTTTGAAAAAACATGTATGGTGGATGAAACCAGAACTGTTGGTCAAAAATGGCTGATTAACGAACT
>CAKNWW010282711.1:1199-11485 GCA_932074435.1 Andricus kollari
TAACTTTGACCAAGTATATTTTTAATATAATAAATGTTTATAAAAAATTGAAAAATGCTCCTTGAAGCTCGTCATTTTCTGAATCCTGGCATACCACACAAGTCATATTTTTCCCTATAATTTCGAAGAAATCGGTGGCCGACGATGACCTTACTAAAGCTCATGTCCCCAGCCCTGCTAAGCCTATCGCGTTTACCTCATAGAGTAACCTTACAACATACGCTATTCGCAGGCTTAAACTGCTTAAGTGGGGGCAGCGTGGAGATAAGCGTAACTGAGACGTAACATTGGCGCATGAGAGTTAGAGAGACTGAACGCTTGCTCTCTACTCCCTTGCATGCTCCGGAGTTAGGCCTCAGCTCTGCTTATACCCACTTCAGCAGTGTAAGCCTGCAACTAGCGTACGGTGTAAGTAGGCTCATTAAGAACCCACAAAGAGCTAACATGTTATATACCAAATTAAAGGACAGATTTCGCTTCAAAAAAGTGTTAAGCCAAACGTTGAATGAAGTCCACTGGGCGTATGGGCAAAAAACGCTCACTGCTCCTTGATGTACAGTGTACACACACTAACGACTCATGCTATCTAGGGTTCACCCATGACATCTCGTAACATGTTTTTATAATTCAATGCAAAGTTGACGTTTGATCACTTCCATAGGAATTTCGTAGTGTATATTTAGGCGTGTTGGAGCAGCAGTCAGTGGGCTACATTCAACTTTTGGCTTAACACTTTTTTGAAGCGAAATGTGTCCTTTAATTTGGTATATAACATATTAGCTCTTTGTGGGTTCTTAATGAGGTAAACGCGATAGGTTTAACAACCCAGTCACAGTTCCTTCAGAGTGCGCAACGCTGCTGTGGATACGTCATGTTTAGGAGAATTTTACGGAACTTCAGAGTTACGAAGGATAAAAATATGTTTGGTGTATGATACCTTGTATATTTACGTGTGAAAAAATACACAATTATACACCAATAACGACTTTCATAAATTCGACTTATTTCCGCCTTTTTAGCTGTTCCGGACCACTGTGTTACTGTTGCTTTCGGAACATGAGCTATGTGACAATCGATTCAGTATAGGTCCTAGTATCATCTCCCTCTTAAATCCGAAAATAATCATTTTAATGCTGACTTAGGAAAAAGCGAATAGCTCCTAAACTAGAATCGGCCATAAGGAACATTTTCATATTGACGTACACAAATGATATTGCCACGCCTAGATGCGTCACAAATATGGATAATCAATAACAAGGCATGACTAAAGTAATATTAGACATTACAACAAAGGGTAAAGGCTCACGCTAAATATAAGTGATGTTCTAATCAAGGTATAAATAAGTATTAGAGATGAGCAGCCTTAAATTATCAATAATAATTAATGATAAAATATACATGGACTTACATACACTTATATATTACACTCAACACATTAATTAGACAAAGAGGCAAGACACGCACTCTCGCACACGTTAATGGAATCTTTCTGCTTTCTCTAGAATCCTAAAGTTACAATTAGAAATGAAGGTCGAATGTCACACCCGGACATAATACATACGTTAATAAAAACAATGTAGAAATGATGCCGGAATTATTAAAAAAGACCATTTCAAAGCACGCTTTTATTAAAGCGCACACGCACACGGTGCTCACGACATGGCCGTTACTGGGCAACACAGGTGCTTCTCTATCTGTGATTCAAAACTATGAGTAAAAAACAATTTTTTAACAAAAGAATTGCATTAGGTATTTTTTTCATTTGCAGTGTCATCATCTATTTTTGGACTCTGTAATCCTTCTGTGTACATTTGAGGTGATTCTCTGCATGAAACGGCAAGTCACGCAAGGCGGAAAATACACACAGAAACTTATTTTCGAGCTGGGCTGGAAGTTTAACGTTCATAGTTCTTTATCGATTATTTTATCTGAAAAACGGCTTTACAAAAAACTTATTTGAGCTTTTATTAATATCTTCTTCACAAGAAGTCTTCATTTGTTCAAACTTGCTCATACAATGAAGAGACAAACATTATACGGAACGAATTATGCAATAGCATACAAAATAATTGTTCATTTTTCTATAAATAAAGATGGAAACTATAGAGTTGGCGTGAGTTGAAGGGACATAAATTAAAGTGATAATCGTTTTCTGAAAAAACTAGTGTATTCACAATTCTTTGATAACTATTAAACACAGAACTTTCTGGAAAAAGAAAAAAAGATGCAACATTTAATTCTCTCTAAGAGTCCATGTGTGAAAAATTAAAATTTTAGACCTATATCTGGGGCAGAATACGTCAAGAATTACCACCTAAAATTTTTTTTTTTTTTTTTTCTGTTGATCGGGTTGAAACTTGGCTGAATTATAGTTCTAGTGAACCTACAATTATTCACGAAACCATAGGTCTATTTAGCAACTTCTTGCAACTTCTTGCAGCTTATTGAAACTTCTTTTAGGATAATTCGATTGCACACTTTTTAAAGTCATGCAGAAGAAAAAGCAGGCTGGACATAATTTCTTGGTCAAATTGAGATTTTTACGCTCGAGGGTACCACGTTATAATTATATAATATACATACACACACAAAATTATCCCAAGATAATTAATGCAAACTTAAAGGCACATTAGATCTAACAGTATATTCGTTCCCGGGCGCTGCGTAACTTGAATGTGGTCCCCTCAAACGTAAAAATCTCAATTTGACCAAGAAATTATTGCTATCCCAATTTTTTTCCACAAGACTTTAAAGACTGTAAAAAAGATCTTTTTTGAGAAAAAAAATTTAAAGTAGCTAATTTTTACAAAAAATAAATTATAATTTTTATTTTCAAACAAAAAAATAGAAATTCATAATAAAAAAAATTATTCTTATGATAGTCTTAAAGCAGATGAAAAGAGCTTTCCAAAACACTGTGGGATTATCCTAAAGGAAGTTACACTAACGTGAATGTGAAAACGCACCTGGAAGAGTGAAACCGCACCTGCAAAATTGAAAAATTCAGGCCCCTGTACATTGACAACCGGTTTATAAAATGAACTATGGTTTGGTGATTCCATCGGCGATTCCATCAAGTCCTCTGGCTTTGACGTTCAAAAAGCAGGTGAAGATATAATGGCATCTCAATAAAAAAAAGATGATTTTAAAGGTCAAAATTATGAACGTTAATTAGCCTGAAACGAATATGCGAAAAAAATGTGTATAGCTTACAGACCCAAAAATCGGATAAAAAGTAAGGAAATTTGATAGCTTTTAACGACAGTAAACTTTAGAGCATACTTTTTTATTGAAAAAGTGATATGAAAACTCTAAAAAAAATCATGGTGGTACTTTAAACATTTCTCAACAAACTTCTGTTGAAAAATTTGCAGAATATAACAAATTATTCGTTTTTGTACATAAATATACAACTGTACTACCTTTAGTTCTAATGAAGATAATGAAGTGATTTAAATTATTATAGGTAGTTAGTTCAACTATTATTTACCATTTGAATAAGATATGTGCTTCTTTTTCTCTTCGTGCAAATTGCTATATTTGAAGACAATTTTTTATATTGGAAAGTAAGTGTAAGAAGCCAGCGGGGTGCCTTTTTTCATGGGATCATCCTCGTTTTTCCTCAGCATGTACTTCCAAAGTTTTTAATCAGTTTTTCGAGTCTGTAAGCTATTACATTTTTTTGGCATATTCGTTTTAAGCTCATTAACGTACAACATTTTGACCTTTAAAATGATCCTTCATTCATTGAGCCACCATTTTTTCTTCACTTACTTTTTTAACGTCAAAGCCAGAGAACTCGAATTTTCTCGCCGATAGTAAGTCCCATCTAGACAAATATAGAAACCGTTGAAGGCACAAAATCTCTCCCACAGAATCCTGCTCAAGAAATCTTACGTTACAAAATGTCAGTAACCTGCTTTCTTATAGACGAAATTAACTGTTAGTTTAATAACGTTTATTTGTACACAGCTTTGCAAAATACCTTTTATTATGAAAAATGTCAAATTGCATGCACGAAAAATGTGACATCGCATCCGGAATTATCGTAAAATTTTTCATAGAAATACAGATTAAATGATGTGAACAAACGATTTTTTCTATCTTAAAGATAGAAATAGATAACAACAAATTCTAGACTAACCCTCGCACCAGTTCCCGTTAGATCACTGAAGTTAAGCAGTGTTGGGCGCGGTTAGTACTTGGATGGGTGACCGTCTGATACTACTGCGTTGCGAATCGGGTAGTGTCACGCTTACCCCTAGAGGCTCGCCGAAAGGGAAATAGCTTAATGATATACATTACTGCGCTATTACTTGTTTCTCTTTTAATCCTCACTTCCCTATTTCTACCTATCATTCTTCTATCTCCATTTATCTTTTTTTATCACCTTTTTAATCCAGATTTACGCGTATATTTTTTATTTTACTTTTCTCTATCTCTGCACATCTCTCACCTATTACAGTCTATAATTTATATCTTTTGTCAATCCAGATATACACCTATCTCTTTTAATCTGTATTTCTCATATGATTCGATCCACTCTCTATATACATCTATCTTCTTATATCGCATTGCCAATACTGTTCTACTACTATCTATTTCAATCCCCGCTTCTCGATTCGTCGCCTATTCCGATTTATCCTTTTCTCTTTCAGTCTATGTATTGTTTATCTTCATCTATCATTTTCGTTTTCATTGCCAATATAGTTCTACTACCTTTCCTTTAAATCGACAGTTCTCGATGCTTTGCCTATTATTATATAATCGACTCTTACTCTCTAATAAAGGTTATATAAGGCTGGGGAAAAGTTGCACTAGTTTGGGATAAATTGGTATGAGGGTGGTGCAAAATGGCATAAGCCGAATCTTTTTTACATAAATAGTTCCCAGGCGGAAAATTACATTATACTAGTTGGCCCAACCTTTATTAGACAGTGAGATTTGATTTGTTTCGGGGTGAATTATACATTAAATAAGTAAAAGAATTCCTGAAGAAGATTCATTTTTAAATCTTGACGCAAGTTTAAGAAATAAATGACTGAATAGAATAGATAATAATAGGCAAAGCATCGAGAACTGGCGATTGAAAGGGATGGTAGTAGAACTATATTGGCAATGAGATAGAAAATGATAGATAAAGATAAACAATGGACAGACTGAAATAGAAAAGGATAAACCGAAATAGGTGAGGGATCGAGAAGCGGGGATTGAAATAGATAGTAGTAGAACAGTATTGGCAATGCGACAGAATAAGATAGATGCATATAGAGAGTGGATGGAATCATGAGAAATGCAGGTTAAAAGAGATAGGTGTGAATCTGGATTGCCAAAGATATAAATTAAAGACTATAATAGGCTTCGCTCGCAAGTTTGAGCTTGAACTGTAATTTTGTGATTGTGAATTCTCTTTTGTTAAAGCTCCTTCAGTTTTAACGAACACATTCTCATCACGTGTCTCGTGCTTCGCACTCGATTTGTTCAAAAATGCGAACTTTTCTACATTATTTTCAACTTTATTATATCAAATGTATATTAGATTTATTTCTGTACCTCGGTCTGGAGCTGCTTATTCAGATAATGCAAAATAATGTACACATTTTATTTGTCATCATTACTTTAATATTTGTTTCTTATTGTGGATTAAATTTTATTCTCAGCTACCCTGAAAAATGTATCATTTCAATAAATGTATATTATTACAATTCATAATATGCATTGGCATTCAAACACACGAATTTTTACTGTTGTTGAGGACGTTGAGAAATACTTCTTATTTGGTCGCCCTCAGTGAAGATATTTTCTATACTTGCTCGCTGTTCTTAGCTAGTTCAACGAAAAATGCCAAAGTCCTAAATATATTGGAAGGGAAAGGATGAGCAAGGGTTTGAAGGACTGGGCAAAATGTGGGGCAGGTCAGTGCGCGCGACGACCCGGAAAGTGATGGACAGCTGTCAACCATTTTTCAGTCCGAAAATCCGAAAGTGAGTGATTTCGTGAAATAGCTATTGTGAACAATTCGAGAACTCTGGTTTTGAACATTATATCTTTATAGCCTTTTTGTTCATAACAAATGGTCCTTCGAGCCGGATCTATTCGCGGTGGATTCGGGTTTGAATCAGATAGTGTGTAAAGTGTGTGCAAAATTGGATAACAGTGAAATTGTGCATGAATGAGTGACAAAGACAGTGTTGTGCGAAAGGACGCTAAGGACAGTGACGTGCCTGAAAGGGCTGACAACAGCGAAACGGGTAGTAGATCTGGAAGTGAAAGTGTCGACCGTACCATCGTTAAGCAAGCTTCATTGCAAGCTAACGGGACCCCTGGCCCAGGAGCGGAGCTCTGGGAGACGAGCACCATAATTAGACCCGATCCAGAAAATCGGAAATTTACTCATGAAAATAAGGGCTTTCCTCCACAGTGGTACGGCTATGTCGGTAGTCAGCAGAAGGGACGAGATGGTCGGCGTGGGGGAACTTCTAGACGGACGAGAGGGGGAATGACCGCCCCATCAAAAACAGAACAGGCACGCCTGCAATCAGCTGATCCTACAACGGGCGAACTGGCAGCCGGGCAAGTACAAGCGCATCAAGAAAGACGCGCTGAATCCAAGCGCCTAGCTGAACGTTCCCACAGGTCAGTATTCGCACTCCGTCAAGCCGAAGAACTGCATCGTCTCGAAGAAGAAGCGGAACGAAAGCGGCTTGAACGGAAGAAAGCAATCCTTAAACTGCATTCAGAACTTGCAGAGCTCAAAGAAGCTGATCTGGAATAAGGTAAATATCAGTGTTCGAGAAAATCTGAAGACTCAGAAATGTTAGCGAAATCCAAAGTTCTAGCATGGAAGGAGTCAGAAGAGAACGACAATGAAGATAGACAGCTGATAAGAAGACAGGATCAAGAACGATGATCACACTCTTTTCCCAGACACACCCCGATGACAACAGAAGTGACAGACTTTGAAACATACCTTGCCCGACAGGCAATGAGGAAACACTTGCCCAACTTCGGGCGAGAAGTAAGAGAATGGTCACTTTTTTCAGCACTTACACGAAATCGACAGAGGCATGCGGATTCTCAGCGAAAGAGAATATCAATTGCCTTCAAAAGTGCCTGAAGGGAGCAGCCTTGGAAGCAATGAGAGCACTGCTGATGACCGACCGGGAAGACGAGGTGATAGAAACTCTGGAGCGACGTTTTGGTCGAGCAGAGTATCTAATTAAAGATTTAAAGCGTAATATCACTAGTTTCCCAGAAATCAAGGAGAATCGTCTCCAATTACTGCTATTATTTTCAGAATCAGTCTCAAATTTTGTAGCCACAGTCCAAGCGCTAGGGAAGCCTCAGTGTGTTTACTGTGACAAGGAACATCAGGTGTCAAAGTGTGAAATCATAAAGGACGTGAGTGTAGATGAACCAAGGAATTGGGCAACAAAAAAGAGGTTGTGCTTTTCCTGCCTGAAACCTTTGCATTCTATCAGGGACTGCAAACGACGACGATGCAACAAAGACGGTTATCCGAAACGACATCATCCATTGTTGCACAATGACGTGCGAAGATCGACAGAAACAGCATCACTGAAGAATGAAGAGGAGTTGCTGGAGAAGGCTCATATAAACGTTGTACAACGTCGGAAACGTCACGTTTTTATTAGAGTTCTGCCCGTTGTTCTGAAGGGTCAGGCTGGATAAATCGACACATATGCTTATCTGAATTGTGGTTCATCAGTCACTGACATCGACGCAGAGTTAACTCGAAAACTGCGTTTGAGAGGTAAGCTTGCACTTTTAGAGGCTGACTGAATGAACGGAGTGACCCTAAGCGAACCAGCGTCACGACAGGTAAGTCTGACAATTCGAGATCCTTCAGACAGAGAGTTCACACTGACTGACGTACAGGCACAGAATACCTTGAATTTACCACGATCTACAGTAAAAATCGACACTCATGTCTGGCAGAAGCTCCGAGGATTAACTTTGTCAGATATACTGCATGTTCCACCTAGAATCCTGATCGGATAAGATCATGGCCTCTCTCACTGGTTTCGGTTGGGTTGTGCACGGAAAGTGCAAAATAGAAAGAGCCGAACCTCAGTACGTAATGTTCTATCATCGGACAGAAAAGGATGACATCAGTCTGAGAATGACGGATTTCTGGAGCACCGAGGCATTCGGCGTGAACCCAACTGCTACCAAATTACGGTCCAAGGAAGATCAGCGTGCAGAGGATTTAATGAATAGAACAGCACGTCGAGACGGAAACAGATGGGAAGCAGGTTTGTTATGGAAGACCGATAACGAGACGTTGCCACCTAGTAGAAATATGGCAGATAAAAGATTCTTTGCACTGGAGAGAAAGATGGATCGTGATCCAGCTTTTCGCCACGAGTATGAGAAGAAAAATCAAAACTTCCAGGAAAAGGGATACGCACTACGATTGACGAAGGAGGAGGCTGCACAGGAATATTCAAGAACATGGTATTTACCACACTTTGCAGTATTTAATGCAAATAAACTTGGGAAAATGCGTCTGGTGTTCGATGCTGTTGCGAAGTCTCATGGTGTGAGCTTAAACGATCGGATCTTGCAAGGCCCAGATCTTCTTGGTTCTCTAGTAGAAATACGATTTCGTTCCAGAGAGCAAGCGATCGCCATTGAAGGCGATCTGAAGAAGATGTTTCACCAGGTTATTATTCGGAAAGAAAATCGATGCAGCCAGAGAATTCTGGGTCGAGATAAGGAAACGAACGATCTTTTCGTATTCGAAATGCAAGTCATGATTTTTGGGGCAGTGTGATCACCTTACGTAGCCCAAGAAATTCGGAATAGAAGTGCAAAAGAATTTGAAAATGAGTTTCCAGATGCTTATCGATCCATCACACATAAAAATTACATGGATGATTATTTAGACAACCTGGAAACCATCGCGGAAGCTATTCAACGAGCCAAGGAAGATTCCTTCATACATAAGAATGGTGAGTTTGCGATTCGGAACTGGTTGACAAACTCGAAGGAAGTTCGTGAATCTCTACCCTAGGACGCGATTGCAACATGTGGCAGTCAGCTATCTTTCAGCAGTGAAGATTATCATAGAGTCCTGGGAGTGATCTGGGTACCTGACAGGGATATCTTCACGTTCACCACCGAGTTTCCAAAACTTGACAAGAGAGTTTTCACCGACCAAGATGGATGTTCTCAAACTCGTAATATCGGTTTTCGACCCATTGGGTTTTTTGGCAGTGATGTCAATCAGAGCCAAAGCTCTGATGCAAGACATCTGGAGAGCTGGTTCCGACTGGGATCAACCGCTCACAGAGAACTTAAGTAAAAAATGGAGAACCTGGTTGCAGCTGCTTGACAGTGCAGCTGCACTGCGCATTCCTCGTTCTTATTTTTCAGATATTGGAACAGTGAAGGATGTCCAGCTACATTTTTTGTGCGATGGCAGTCAGCAAGCCTTCGCATCCGTCGCGTTTCTGCGACTGGAAGAGGAGAATGGAGTGTGGACGACATTAGTCATATGCAGCAGATTGGCGAATTTCATCAGCTCGGAGCACAACATATCCATTGGAAGGAAGTTCATGTGGACCGACTCAGACCGTTCTCAGGTGGATTCGATCAGATGCACGTAAGTACTAAACGTTAGTGGCTCATCGAATTGGAGAAATTTTAGAATTGACAGCCCAAAATGAATAGCGATGGGTACCTGCCAACGAGGAAGTCGCCGATGAAGCCACCAGAGACACCTATCTTTTGGAAATAATGTCCACGAACAGGTGGTTCATGGGACCGGAATTTCTCCGGAAAGACGAGTGTGAGTGGCCACAAGACTTTTTCTCGGAACAGCAGCAGGAAGAGATGCTGGATTTGAAGAAAGAGTTCTGTGGTACCCTGTCACAAAAGGTAAATTTCGATGTTCTGATTCACTTTTCTAGGTTCTCGAAATGGCAGCGGCTGATCCGCATCTGAGCCTGGACTCAGCTTGCCGCGAAAAAATGGAGAAACTGACAACGTTCCCAAGACTGCTAAGTCATTGCAGACATGATTCTGACTGTTCCTGAGGTACAACAAGCGGAAGTGGAAATTCTCAAGATGACAGACAGAGAGTTCCCCGGAAGATCGTGAAATGTTGAGAAAGACAAAGAATCTGGCTCCTTCTTCACGATTATACCAGCATTCGCTCATGATGGAATCGGAAGATTTCATACGCATGGATAGTCGAATCAGAGAAAACAGTGCTGTGAGCCAAGCAACTTTATTTGGCTCAAAATGATAATTTTTGTTGT
>CAKNWW010282715.1:1859-14162 GCA_932074435.1 Andricus kollari
GTTTTTTCATACATTTTGTGTCACAGGAAAGTCAAAAAATTTTTTGCGAAAATCTAACCGACATCGCCTTACGCGTATAATGTTAAAGAATATTTCTGTCTTTGACTCAACATTCTGCGATTTTTTCTCGCCGAGTAATAAAGCTTCAAAGCCAGGTGTCAGGACTTTTGAATCCGACTTTAGTTAGCCCTATAGTACATAAATTTGATTTTATATCAAAACAAATTTTTTTTAACTTGACTAAAATTAATTTTGAATAACGAACAGTTTTCCTGATATTTAATCTCTTATATGTATAATAAAATGAACAATTTGTTTGACTAACAAATTCAAGGTTGGGCCCGAGAAAAACCTTCAGATTCGGCCGTTTCTCTCGCGGCCCTCCTCGGAGCGTCAGCTATGAAATGCATCGATCGTGACCGACGCTAAAGTGGTGGGGGTAGCGCTCGATCGAAAAATTGGAGAAGCGGTCATGCTCGGGGCGGCCATGATTGGAGCTTGGACTGTAATTTAAATTAATAAGCGACTGTAATAAAGGTCCGATTACATGTCGATGGATTGGGAACATTATTGAAGTCAAAATGAAATAATAGAACCAGTAATCGATACGGGATAGGAAGGCGAATGCATCTCATGTAATTTATTTTAAAAACTAGACCAATCAAAAATTCTAGTTTTGCCAGTCGCGAACGTAACGCTTCATAGCGCATTCGGTGGAAAGCAGTGGAAAGCCATATCTAATTAAAAAACAAATAATGGTTAAATTTCAAATTGAAGAACAAGAGATTGAGTCAATTTGGTTAGTAACAAAAATTAAATTTGGACGTCCTTTTAGGCACAAATTGGTGCGCAAAAAATGAAGTGGATATTAAATATGCAGATAACACAGTACAAATAAATAATGAAATTTATAGAAAATCTGTAGTCACATTCAAATCACAATCGGTAGAAAAATTACTAAAATCAAACGAAAAAACTGATCAAAGGAATTTAGAGACGAATCGCTATTCGAATGTAAATAGAATTGTACAGGCCGGCGTCAAGCAAGGTCGAAATGGCGAGATAGCAAATATGAAAGTAAACTCGTGTAATGAAAAGAGGATTGTATATAATACGTGAAACATGCAGGTGCTATCAACTAGTAATCGGGTAATTTATAAATACGGAACTTCTGATAACGAAAATGACAAAAGTTGTTTGAATATTAACCAAGATTATAACCAACGGCCATACCACACTGGAAGCACCAGTTCCCGTTAGATCACTGAAGTTAAGCAGTGTTGGGCTCGCCGAAAGGGAAATAGCTTAATGATATACATAACGATATCCTTTCTAGGAATGGTCAGGTTAAAAATAATAAGACGGAAATCGAACAAATGTAGCATGTTTCTATTATACGGGCGGGGGATAAAAATAAAGCGACACCCGATAAAAAATCTGACCAGCAGATAAAGGATTCGGTCGGAAAAGCAGACATTTAGGAACCATAGAATCATCATCAAGCGAATACTGTATATGGCTAGGTATATGTCTTGATGCAAGGCATTTAAACGAAATAATTGAGTCAGAAGATGATGGGCCACCCGAAATTGACGATATTCTGCAGGGATATATAAATGAGGGAAAAACGATTTTCAGTAGCACAGATCTTACGCCAGGTTTTTTCAAGATTCCCTTAAAAAAGGAATTTCGAAAGTATACTGCGTTTGGTTTTGAGGGTAGAGCTTATCCCATTACTATTCTTGGAATCGTGATAGAGTTTATTTCTACCAAGGCCCCAACCCCAACTAAGTGCGTTGTTGCCAACGAGGCTTTGATAACCGACGCTATGAAGAGGTGCGTTGCTCGTCGCGACGCCGACAAATGCGTGGGTTCCAAGTTGTCTCGTACTCTCCAGTGAAACTCCCACACATGCATGCCCTTAGCATATCTTACTTTCCCCCGGATACAGTCTGTACTTTGTGCTACGGGGTGACGATGGAAGGTTAATTTATCATCTTCCTTAACGAAAATATTTAAACTTCGGTCTTCGGCATTCCAACTGTGGTGTACTTGGGTTTCCCGAGAAGTAGGCGGCATGTCCAAAAGGACATCCAGAAGGGCATGTCTGGAAAAGTTTTGTTCCAAAGTGAATCATTGAGGTTTGAAGTTATGCTGAGGACTGGATCTTCCTCGCCAAATCTCGACAATCCCAAAGGCTGGATTATGTAATATTCTGCTTCTAAATGAATGGTCTCAAAATTAAAGTTACGCATCTGGGTCTGACGTAATGGCTCACGTGATAAGGAATGACTGATAAGAAGGGGACGAAGGACGAGGAGGAAACCGAAATCAGCAGATCCACTGGCACACTACTAAATTTTATATGTTAAATAAAGACTACATAAATGTATATTATTACAATTTATAATATGCATCTGTATTGAAATATACGTATTTTCATTGTCTTGTTTTTATAATTAAAAAAAAGTGCGCATCCTATAAAAGAAAACTTTTGCCTATTCATTTTTTTTATAGCTTGTCGTTCTTCCAAAAATTTAATTTTTTTATTTTAAATGTTGTTTTTGACGAATGAAAAAAACGACGCATCCTATCAAAAAATAAATCATAACCAATTTGTAGCTCTTTTTTGAGTGAAAAACTTTTGTCTTCTTTTTTTCTTAGCTTGTCTCGATTGACCAAAATTTTTTTCCAACTGTTTTTTACGAATGAAACAAAAACTCTGTGTCCTATAAAAAGTGATCAATAACAAATTTGTAGATATATTTCGTGTGCACAATTTTCGCTATTTCATTTTTTTCGTATCTTGCATAGTATGATCGCAAAATGGAATTTTTTAGTCTTTTTTGTGTTATATTCCCGTTAACAATTAATTTATTTTAAATATACATGATGTCGCAACATAATAAAAGAGTTAATTATTTTTTCAACTGCTTTGAGCTGTGGCTTATGAGGATGGTTTTTTCATTGACATTCAATTCTTTAGGTATAGAGTAATGGGTAAGACTCCCGACTGCTAGGCGATAGATTCAGGTATAGATGTAGGTTCGAAACCCCGTAGCGTTAGAAATTTTATTTGTAATATAATGTTTAAAACTGTAATATATGTATCCATTCGATCCATGCGATCAAAATTTGAATGTTCGATTATTCAAAAAAATTCAAAAAGTTGTTATAATGATCTTTTAGGGCTTTCAAACAGCAACGTTTTTATGTTATTGACTTTTTTCATATAGTGCGTTGTTTGTCTAAAAATGTTCATTTTCCTTTGTTCTTTTGGATATTGAAAATGCTCAAACTCTGATAATTTTCTTTTTATTGAAAAAAGTCGAAAAGGTAAAGTCTTCGAGTTTCCGAGTACTAAGAATAGCCGTACATCAAATATTTAAATCTCGAAAAAAATGGTCTAAGAAATTTTGAAAATGCTCTTTTTGAATTTTTATCCAAAATAGCCGGTTAAAGAACTCGGTCTTTCTTTTTGGTCCCTAAAAGCGTGTGCCAAAGCACAATCCAATCCGATTAGTCAGTTTTCACTTAAAATTAATGCCGTCTTATTATGATAAGAATAGAAAAAGTAGTTTTTTTCGAAAACGGCTCAACTGATCTTAAGAAATAAAATATATGTTGTGAAAACCAATAAGACAATTTTCAAGAAAACCTTTTTAAACATTTTGACCAAAAACCAGGTGAAAACTTTATTTATAAATTCGGAAAAAATTTTTAACCATAAGCACCACTTCGATCAATTTAGAGAACAAATACGTTGAAGTTGGCAACTTACGGATATTTGTTCAAAAAATTGAAAGTTTGACTCTAAAAAATAACCTCAAACATTTTTTTTATTCGTATTTTTGGTCAGCATTTTGTGAAATATATTTTTTTTTCTCAAACTGACCTTTAGAACATATATTTCGTTTATCAAAATCGGTTGATTCGTTAACGAGAAAAATGCCTTTCTTGCATTTTTTTCACAGCACCATATCTTTAAAAAATGAAATTTCAAGGTTGAAATTTGCAGGATTTTTTTCACATTGATGCCAATATAAGATGCCAATATAGGTTAGATACATGCGGGGGTAATTTTTACATACTAATCCCCCTAGACCCTTTACAAATCCTTATAAGAACCGATCAATTTTGCGGTAGAAAGGAACCCAATATAAAGGGTTAGAGTGAGCTGCTACTAGAAAGCAAGTAGGGCTGTGTTTCTACTCACCCCTACCTTTTTCCCAGTATCGCCCTAAAGACGAAGCCCATTTGATCGCCGTCTATCTGCTTGTTCTACCTCCACCAACAATTTCCGAGAAGTTGAGAAATTTCCTATATCTCAAATTTTTGGGATATTTCCAATATACCCGAAATGATTTTTTCCTTCAAATCACTCTTGGTGATTCTTATCGGATTTTTCTTGCAGATTAATAGTCCGTTGAGAAAAATAGTTATAAATGTAATTTTATATAATAATCGTCAATTTAACAATGAATAATGAGTTAAAACTATATGAAACTAGTAAGAGAATACTTTTAATGAAGTAACTTCGGCTTATTTTGCATTGAAGAACATTGATATAATATAAGGTAAACTAAGACGGCAGATAACCTTAACTGATTACTTAGACAGCAGCCTTATAAACTACTAATTTTGTGTGTGTGTGTGTATAATATTGGTCCTTAATCTAATAGTTCAAGCAGTGTAATAGTTGGCTGAATACTCCCAATTGAGGTAAACTTTCCGTGGTTATAGGCCTGTAACGTGCTGCCTCTAGCGGATTACAAAGGAGTTATCTGAGATTCAACATTGAAAGTTTACCTCAGTTTGAAGTACCCACCTCACCTAAAACCTTGCTTGACCGATTACCTGCAACATTTCGTACCCTCAGTGTTTTCTGTGGTGGTCAAAAGGTCAAAAAAACGCTTTCTTGATACTTTTTGTAAGTCTATACAAATTCAATGTGACATGTTAGAATCTTGCACGTGAGCTTGAAAGCTCGAACCTTTTATTTTAAAGCCATCGTGATGAAACTGAAGGAAATCAGCGGGAACCGTTTTATATAGTCACACGGCGTAGTTTGTGCTTCTTGCAAGACTATGTTGATTTTCTTCAGTTATATCGTCACTATTGTTTTAAACCAAAAGGTCCAAGCAAGGGAGAAGGCCTGAATTCTCGATTTTAGGCATTTCAGGAGAATTTTGTAATTTGAAGAGGAAAATGGGACCGGAGTGTCACCATTTTCTTTAAGAAACAGTTTGAGGTGAAAAAATGGAATATAATAAGATGAAGTGGGTCGATTGATGATTAACCAGGATTCGCCTACTAGAAACACAATAATAGACAAAAAATGCTTCTAGTAATGCAAGAGTAATCGAAATGGGAGCGATATTTAGGCTCCTCAAGCGAAGAGAAATATCAAAAGGAATGGTATAGGTATTCAGGTGTTAAGTTGACAAGTACTTACAATGGCCTGCATTGTACAGTATCTGTCGACGTGCCTGTTCCGCTCTTGCCTCCTGATCCATCGTGTTGTTCAGCATCTCCAGTTTCCTCTGTAGATCCGCCGCTTCCGTGTTTTCAGGGTCTTGAAAATGTGAAAATACACGTTTATTAGGGTTCAAAAAATATAAACCACCCCTTACAGGGACGTGCCGTAATAATGAGAAACAAGAACGATCAATAGACATTCAAATCATTATTATTTTAACATAATTTTCTCTTTTTTTTTAGAATGATACGAGTATAAGCTTACTAAGTCTGCATAACACCCTTTTTTGGTACGATACGGCCATGGACCTTATTCATGATAGCATGCGACTTATATCCTTCAGTGCTGCTATATTTATAGCATCATAGCAAGATTGTAATTTTCATGTATCTTAATACAGTGAGACAATGTGTTTGTTATAACTCCAGACACGACTGATATAAGCCGCTTTGCTATTCATCAAACATCGCTAGAACAAGGCTGCGCCACTTTAAAACACATGAGCACACCAAAAGCCTTCCAAACAAACGGTCAAATATAAGAGTTTTATGGATGTATAAGAGAAGGTGAGAAGTTGTCCAAAAATGCTTCTTCCCAGGTGCAAATTTGGGTTGGCAGCCAGAGTTGACGGTCGGCCCAAGGTCGGGCCGACTTTGGCAATCGAATTATGCTAGCCAAGGTTGGCCCAACTATAGCAGTTCGAAGCCACCTTAGTTGGGCCAACGTTAGTAGCCGACATTGGCTTCTAAAATTCACCCGACCGTCGGCCCAACTGTGGCCCAAGGTTGGATCGACGGTCGTTTAGGCTTTGGGAAATTGGCTCAAAATAACCATAACACTACGGGCGGTCCGACCCTGGGCGATAGTTGGTCCCACCATCGGCGTAATATTATCCAGTGCAAGTAATCTCACTGCTGCCGACCGTCGGCCCAACTCTGGTCCAGGGTTGGGTCGACGGTCGTTTATGCTTTAGCAAAGTAGCTCAAAATAACCATAACTCTACGGGCGGCCCGACCCTGGACGATAGTTGGCCCGACCATCGGCGTAATATTATCCAGTGCAAGTAATCTCACTGCCGCGTACCGTCGGTCCAACTCTGGCCCAAGGTTGGGTCAACGGTCGTTTAGGCTTTGGGAAATTGGCTCAAAATAACCATAACACTACGGGCTGCCTGACTTAGGCGATAGTTGGCCCGACCATCGGCGTAATATTATCCAGTGCAAGTAATCTCATTGCTACCGACCGTCGGTCCAACTCTGGACCAAGGTTGGGTCGACGGTCGTTTAAATTTTAGCAAATTGGCTCAAAATAACCATAACACTACGGTAATAAGAAATTTTTGAAACAAAACTTTTTAATTATTTATTTAAAAATTATTTGATTTATATTCCCGTTAAGAATTAATTTATTTTAAATATACATGATGTCGCAACATAATAAAAAAGTTAATTATTTTTTTATGAGGATGGTTTTTTCATTGACATTCAATTCTTTAGGTATAGAGTAATGGGTAAGACTCCCGACTGCTAGGCGATAGATTCAGGTATAGATGTAGGTTCGAAACCCCGTAGCGTTAGAAATTTTATTTGTAATATAATGTTTAAAACTGTAATATATGTATCCATTCTAAACAGGACCATTAACATTTATAGTCAAAATACTCGCAATCAATTATTATTTATTTTTTGAATGCCCATTTTGTGTATTTCCACCTGTGTAGTACGAACCTTCAAAAATCAAAGTCGGCCCCACATTGTTGTCCAAGGTTGGGCCAACTTTGAAAACAAATGGTGTGCCAACCTTATATTCCGCGGTTGGCTCAACCATGACAAGTATTGTGGGCCCAACTGTGCAAAATATGGAGGGAATGCGTTATCATTACGCTGGTTGGCCCGACCATTGGCTCACACAGTTGTGCCGACCTTACAAAGGTTGGCCCAACCATGGCCCGACCGACAATTCGCACCTGGGTTTTATGATATCAGGAAGGTGATTTTATAATATTTGATGAAAATGGCGTTATTAAAGTTTTTTAGATATAGGAATGAAAGTGTTGAGAGAGTAGAAGTGAATGAAAAAATCTTTAATTTCTAGTTTTCAGTTTATGCGAAAAATAATTGATTCATATATTTGATCTGAGGTCAATTTTTAAGCAGAAAGTGATACTGAAATAATTTTTATTTAGGTAATCACTTTTGTGTGTTCAGGATATCGGTTTTTGAATATAATCTTTTCTTACATCCTAATTTTTCACAGATTTTGTTTATAATTAATTTGGGTATAAAAATGGCATAGCCTTCAAAATATGTTTAAAAACTTTTAAAGATAAAACTGTTGAATATTGTAACTTTTAAAGTTGTCGCAAAGTGGTTATCATTTCTAGGCCGGAAATATTGCACTGTTGTATTAAATATCCACAACTTCGAAAATACGCAATGAACCATTTTCACCATTTAAAATCATCGCCTAAGTTCTTTTTGAAAAAAGTCCATTTTTGTGTTTCAAATTTCGTTTTTCTGAATTTGTATACAAACTCAAGGATGTAAAATAGGGTGGTCCAAAAAAATTATATATTTTTCGTTTGTTTTTGTCACACCCACATACCTTATTTTGATGAGGGAAAAAACAATTGTGCAATTTTTTATAAGTATTTTAAAATGTTTAAACCGCATATAAATGTTAAAAAATGTTATTGCGTGTGTGTAAAATGTACAAAGAAATTACGTAAAAGCAATAAGTATTTCAATAAAATGACGGTGGACATCACTGAAACAAATTATACTCTAACTTTATTCAGAAAACTACCTACAAAAGTAAGAAAACACCCCCATTAAGAGTCAAAAATGTGTAATGTCCTTTTTTCACATACAGGTAACTTAGATATTTTCGGCCTTGAGTGATCAAAAATGACCATGTAAAAGTTTAAATGTATGTCAGTGATTGAAAAATATCCTTAAGCTTTTAAAAACTTCCCCTTAGAATGATATTT
Organism: Andricus kollari; assembly: GCA_932074435.1. Lineage (NCBI taxonomy): Eukaryota > Metazoa > Arthropoda > Insecta > Hymenoptera > Cynipidae > Andricus > Andricus kollari. Next base: position 10,328 of record CAKNWW010282715.1, read on the forward strand.
TTATTCCTTCACAGTTCTTCATATAATTTCTCATTAGAAATGTCCTCGAATGATTTCAGAAATATTGTTCAAGTATTTCGTACTTTTTTTAAGTAACTTACAGACCAATTTCGTTTCGGTTGTAGGCCTTTAAATCGCCCTTAATAAAAAAAAGGTAAAATACCGTTTTCTTGCAAAAAGTTCGTAACTGCTTTTACTATGATGTCAGAAAATAAGACTGGGACATATTAAAAAATAATATAATTTCATGCAAACTAAGGGATTACACTTAAAAGTCAATAACTACTCTCTGTAAATCACAGAAAAAGCTAAAGATAAAGTTTACATCGATTCCAGATGAAAGATTCGCTGCAACAAAAAAAAACTCATTATCACAAAAAAACCTCATTATCGCTCCATTTTTATTCGGAAAGTAACAAGAATTACGACGTCAGCGCATTCTGCCGTCTTTTAACTTAATTAAATTAGAGCAGAAATGGGATTCCCGGCTGTCAGAATTATTCTCCTAACTTCGCTTAAACTTTCACCAAAATACATTCAATTTTTAACCAGTGGCGTAACTGCGTCGTAGCGAAACTCCGCATTGCGGGGAGGCCTCCTCCTTCGAGGGGCCTCCGAGGGACCCCTTAGACTGATGTATTACACAAATTAGGGGCCTCCACTAATGTAACATAGTAATGTAACAATAAAAATCGTTGCGACATGCACACATATGCATTGGCTCCTACTTCGATACACTACAAGTCAGCAGGGGGCCTCTTACAATTTTTTGCGGGGAGGCCTCCATTTTCTAGTTACGCCACTGTTTTTAACCGTTCCAAAATGTACCTGCAACACATTTTAACTATTATATTTTCTAATTCGTATTATTTTAAAATTAATAATGAAGTAAGCAAATAGTTGTTTCAAACCTGGTGTCCTGATTTATAGCTCGAATCCACTCATACTTTGTCGTTTTCCCATTGCTGCTAAGGGCGTAGCAGACGACAGCTTTTATTCCATCGTAGGATAATCTTTCGCTAAATAGCATGTAAACTTTATCAGCGGAAAATTTTTCATGCAACAAAATTTAACTTTAGTTTTTTCTGTGATAACAGAAAGCTATATTCTCTTCCTTTATTATTTTTAGACGCAACTCTGAAGATTCTTGGTTTCAAAATAAATCATCTTAGAATTCGAAACCGCTTTATTTAACAGAATTACCTCTGAAAATTAAAAAAGTACCCCTAAAGAGGTTACAAACAAATATGTTTTTGCCTTCTATGGATAGTACTCTAATTTACACTGTTAGAAAAATCTGCATTAAATTTAATACAAATGTATATGAAGTCATTTGCATACACGGTAGTTTAAATTTAATATACATTAAAATATGAATAGCTGTACACTTTATATTAAATTTAATATACAGGTCGGCATAGCAGCGTGCTTGAAAACTCATAGTGCTTTTATTTATTTAAATCTTATCAAATATTCGGAATTGAAGTAATAACCTAGAATTCGTCAATTGAATTGCTTTTTATGATTAAAGTGCAACGTACATGTGGAACTCTCTTCAAAATTTGCCCTGAATGGTAGAAATTTAATGTGAGTAAAGTTGATTCTAGGTTAGATCTGTCATTTATTTACGTAATGGAACTTTTCGACTTGAAATGCTTTTTTATTTTTGATTAATTGTAAGAAGGTATCATGTTTTATTATTAAGAATCGAAAATTACTGCTAATTTAATTTTTATTTTGTGTAAAATGGAATTATCTGAGTGATTATCACGAATGTATATGAAATTTAATAAACACGTGCCTAAATAGCGATTTCATATGCTTGAGATATGAATTTTAATATACATTGGTATTTTAAATTTAATACTATTTTTAACAGTGCATGTCAGTTTTTATTAGGCAATATAAATTTTCGATATCCCAGACTCATTTTCTGACATCCCTGTAAAACACTTACTCACCTTACGTGAAAAGACGGTATCTTACCACTTTTTTCATACGGGTTATTTAAAGGTCCAAAACAGGGCCTCAAACTGTCTTCAAATGGTTAAATAAAGTCATAAATATTTATTCATACACTATTTTTGAAATCGTCCTAGGACTTTCCTTATGAAAAATCATGTGACGAACTGTGAAAGAAACAAAGTATCGTTCTAAGTGGTAGTTTACAAAAATTAAGAGTATTTTTCTATCACTGACACACATTTACATTTTTTCAAGATCAGGTAAAATCATTCAAGGCCGAAAATATCTGAGGCATATGAATAAAGCACATTATAAATTGTATTGAAATATTTATTGCTTTTATGTAATTCATTTGTCAATTTTACAAAAATAATAATTATTCAGTACTTCTAAGCGCTTACAGCTATTGGACCATGGGTTAAACCTTTTTTTTATTTATAAAAAATTGCACAGTAATTTGTAACCCAAATGAATTAAAATAAGGGAATGTGAGAGAAATTTTTTTGTTTGGGCCATCCTAGTAACAAACTATACAAGCCTAATTCACATAATCGAAATTATTCAGGAAATATAAAAAACAAAAATGTAAAAAATACAAACATCACCCTTAACTAACTTCTGTAGGGCCTCTCACTTATTTTAACTCAGTTAACTGTGTACACCTAAATTTTATAAAGATGAATTGAATCGTTTGAAGCGAGAGAAAAAAATGTGTGTTTTATTATCTGAAAAAAGTAAAAGATTCAAATTTTTTTAAATTAAAACAAATGTCCTATTGGCTCAAAAATGATGGCAATTTTTTGTATATACAGTTTTTGCTAATGAAAAATTAGAATTTTTGGAAAATATGCAAAAGCCATGGTTTTTTAGATTGAGCCATATGCCCACAAAAAATTTGCTTTATCGGAAAAAATTTTGTTTTCGTAATTTCGAAATTTCAGGATTTTGGTATTTCGGATTTTTTGCGATTTTGAAACGTTCGAAATACCACAAAAATATTTTTTCCATCAAAGAAAAATAATTGCAAGAAATTTCCGGGTTCGACATATTCATCTTTATCCAAAAAATGTGCATTTAACTCAATCAAAAAAGCATGTTTTTTGCACATTTTCCAAAAATGCTATATAGAGCAAAACAGGCAGGAACTGTACATATAACAAATTTGCCATAACTTTTGTATCAATAGGATTTTTTTTTATTTTGGCTCAAAGCATTCGATTAATTTGAGCATTTTCACATCGCACTTTTTAATAATAACTGATTCATAAAAATAAAAAAGTCGTCAAAAAATGCCTTTTTACTGAAATAACAGCAACGATAACAAATTATTATTTTTGAAGAGTTACGCGCCCACTGCTAAGGCGTAATCACCATACCTAATCGATTCGAATAATTAATTAATTAATTTTCAACGGCAAATTGAAGAGTTCGAATAAAAACTCTTGTCCACAGAAATCATTGAAATGGAAGGAATCGCTATCAAGAAAGCTGGTCGAGATAATGGAGTTGTAAAGTTAGGTTAAAAGCAGGAATCCTCTCGGTCTCCCTCGTGTATGGATATCGAGTTAGAAGCTTAGAAGTAGGTACTCGAAGTTCGAACCAGCCACCAAGGCTGAGAACTGAGAAGAGACCGTTGGTACGTGAAGCGGGAAATTGATGCACTAGGTACGTAAAGGTCGCGTCGAGGAGGATACTGCTACTTTGATACATGCTACCTTTTACTGACGTCTTTCAACCCTCCTCTCTCTTCTCGTAAAAATAAAGCACGCGCTGCAAGAGCACGTCCTTCCACCATGAAATGTCTCCGACGCGACGCTGTGCTCATATAATAATGGCAGATTGCTTCAAGACGTGTCCGATAAAATCTTGT
>CAKNWW010282838.1:1338-20148 GCA_932074435.1 Andricus kollari
TTGGTGCCACTGGGATGAACCTGCAATGGCACGGATGCCTAGAATTTCCTTCGGACAAGTGAAAACGTTTCCTTGTGCAGAAAGAGAAGTGAGGCTGTCGATCAAACGTTTGTTTCGAATGTCCACGAGTAACGCGAAATGGTCAAGAAAATCTACTCCAATGATAGGTTTAGTGACATCTGCTACGACGAAACGCCAATTAAAATCACGACGAAGTCCGAAATTGAGGTTAAGAGTCTCAGAACCGTACGTAGGCATAACCGAACCGTTTGCTGCGTAAAGTTCATAATCGGTTTTGCGTCTGAAACCACGGAGTCGCGAACGCGGAAAAACACAGAGATCGGCACCTGTATCCACTAAAAATTTAAGTTTGGAGTCCTTGTCAGTCACAAAAAGGCGGCGGCTCTCAGGAGAAAGGACACTTGCCGCCATTAGTGTCCTGCTGTCGAGTTTTCCGAGTAACTACAGGGTTTGGTGCACCTGTGAGTCGCTTTTCGGTATTTCCTATGATACCAGCAATGTCCATCGTTCCTGCTCTTACTGCGATTTCGAGAATTTGAGCGGTAACGTGCTCTCCCACGGTTTTCGGAAATTGCTGCAATCTCGTTTCTGATTTCCTTTTTTACCTGTTCAATCTGGGTCGACATTAAGAGCATCATACGCTGCATCATAGCCTCTAATGGTTCCGGGTTGTTCGCTTGCATTTCGTGAATTCGGCTCTTTGGTATGAGTGTTTCTGCAATAGAATCTGCTAAGTCTGCACAATCATCTAATGAATTTTTTGACTGCGTCATTAACACAGGTTGAAGCGTGGCAGGCAATCGACTCAGCCAGAGAGGGCGGAGAACTTCGTCAGGGACAACCGAGCCGGCGAGTGACCTCAGGTGTCGCAGAAATTGAGAGGGCTTGCGATCACCTATTTCTTCATGTTCTAGCAGCCGACGTACCTTTGTTTCCTGAGATTCACTGAGTCTCTTGATTAATTCCTCTTTCAATTTCGTGTACTTATTTACCGGAGGAGGGTTGAGGATGATGTCTTTCACTTCCGCGGCGTACCTAGACTCCAAATGACCGGCCACATGACCAAATTTTGTTTCCTCTGATGTTATTCCTGAGAGAATAAACTGCTGTTCCACCTGCGAAAACCACATTTTCGGGTCATCATTCCAAAACGGCGGTAAACGTACGGCTACGCGGTCAACGGACATTGGAGGAAAAAATGTATCCATCCAACGTGTTTGAGTGTTCGGCTGGGATGACGCGGTTGATACGGTTGTAGTCGCGGTTGTTAGAGCTGTATTCGTGGTTAGCGACATATCTTTCTTTTTAGAAAAAAAAAAACAACACAGGGGTGAAAATTATATAAAGCAATGTTATTCGATGTTCAAGTTCGAAGCACTAGTCCGAGTTTAACGTCACTGAGCACTCGCAGCCGTTGGGCGTCACTGCACTTGCACGCACACTTTCGACACTGCACTGCACGCGCACTTTCAAAATTTTCTTTTCAAAAAAAATGTAAAAACAAATATTTCACAAAAAGAGAATACGCGAGCGTACTGACTGACCTGACTACTGTCTAAACTAGCCTATATAAGGACTACGTCATCGAAGGTTCTGGAAAGACCCTTTACAAGCATAGACGCGCGTAGAATCCTATAGAAAGTGCTGGAACCGACCAGTGCCTAACTGATTTCCGGTAGCGTCTTTGAAATATAACCCAAAATGGGAAAACGAATTAAGATTGAAATAGTTTGATAATAAATTAAATTAAATTAATTCAAGACTAATATAAAATATAAATTGCTGCTAACGGGTGGTCACCACATACTCCATATTGTCTTTACTTCACGCCTTAGCTCGCTATACTTGTTGATCTTAGTTGCATAAGTTGCCTGTAAATTTCGGTTAAGTGGGCAAGCAATGTCGATGATGTAGACTCTTCCACCTTTTCTTCTCGCATGACGATGTCAAATCGATTGGCTCGGATGTAATGATTTGTCTAGTTAGTAACATCCCAATAAAAGATGTAATCTTCGTTTTCTAAAACGGGAATTGGAATGCGTCTATAGAAAGGCATCCATTCTCTTAAGAGTCCTAGGGTTAGGGCAACTTGTTGATGTGTAATGCCCGCCATATCATTATGTGTGTGCGTATGTTCTCTGCAAGCCATTACGCAACAACCATCAACAATGTGCTCCATGGATTTGTTGAGATCTCCACATAATCCGCACCGGTCAACCACGTCTTCATGTAACACTCGTTTGCGATAATTTCTGGTGCTGACAGCCCTGTCCTGAATCCCAATAACGAATCCTTCCATTTCTGGATACAGGACTTCCTTTCTCAGGCAAACATTGGATGCCTCACTATCCACTTCATGTTTATCTAACGTTTTGGGGCGCTCGCCGTGGATGGCTTTCTGTCTCCATTGTGTTTCTAATTCCTCTATGGTTTCTGCCCTGGAACTCAAGGCCTCCTCTGAGGACAAATTCAAGGACGTGTAGTCAAGATTAGCTTTACAGATGGTGTTGCAAAGCGCAACATTTCGCTTGCTATTAAAATAGTCTCGCAACTGTATTACTTGTGACTTATACAGTTTATTGATATATACCCCTCTATGTCGTGGTAGAGCTACCCTCTCAATCGCCGAATTACTGTTATCATGTATTCGGAACCCATGAGACATGCTACTATTTAGTGTTTTGCTCAATTGGTCCAACGCTAAACAGAACCACAGTGCACTAAAGATTTCGCCTTGAGAGATACCGGTCGTAATGTGTATTAATCTAGTTATCCTTGGTTGTCCATGATCAAATTACTTGATTCTTGTACCCCAAAGCATCATCGCACGACTTGGAAAGTCGATGATGCGTGAGCAGATTTTGTATATTATTAAGGCTTTAAGCAAATAGTCATGTTGTACGGAAGGAAACGCTTGCTCGTAATCAATGTATGCGATGTGCAAGTTTCTTTGATGTTTACGAGCTTGCATCCTGGCGACAGCGTATATGGTGGCTATTTCTGTACTGCCCCGCGAGTTTTTACAACATCCTTTTTTTCCCTTCTATTATGGTGTTATTCTCGTCGCAGTGAGAATATATCTTATCTGCAATGATCGCTGTAAGGCATTTATAAATTGTTGGAAGACAGGCTATCGGTCTGAATTCAGATGGCTTTTGAGCTTTTGTTTCTTAAGCAACATATACGTAGTACCCTTGAGCATAAAGCCTGGAATCAGATCTGGGTGTTTGATGATCTTCTGAAAACACCTTTTCAACGCAGAATGCACATTTGTCAGGTTCTAGGGCCAGAAGTTGTGCACCATGTCCGGACCTAGAGCTTTCCACGCAGTGTCGAAATTACTTCTGTTACTTTTTCCCCAAAAACCCTACCAGTAAATAGTCATGTCTTCCAATTGAGGTACTTCGGTGTGTTAATGGTTATCTTGCTTTGCACTCTGTTTACGATAGAACCTTCTTTCATCTGCCTGGAAGGTTCAATTTTATTGCCTTCTTGCACTACTTTTCTTGTAACGCCGCAGTCTGGCAGTAAGAACATCAAATCTTTGTCGTTGGGAGTCTATAATCTCATGCAATATTGCTGTTGTCAATGTCTGGATGTACCGAGGGTAGATGATTTTATTAACATGAGATATCAGGTTTCTGGTTCTATTTCCTTTCTTATATTAAGTAATCGACACAATTTGCACCTTACTTTGCTAACATTAATTTTCCAACCTGATCTTCCATGGTAGATCTCGATCCGTTCTTTGGGCAAAGACTCCATTCGTCGGCCTAGTTCTGCGGCCAAACGTTCTAACGGTTGCTATAGCTGCACAATACACAAGATTTTGCACCTCTAACGCAGTTAGAGTTGCGTTACAATGCATAAGTAAAATCTTGCTGGTCAGGTGTCCTATTAGTGCACACAGATCCTTTGTGATGTTCATCTAGGGCAGAGAATGCCTTTGTGTTGCTTCTACATGTCTGAACTCTAGTAAAGCATAACCAAAATTCCTTTCATGGTGCTGTAGTTTTTCTTCCAATGGGAAACTGCTGTTCCACTTCCATTTTGATGGCAGCTATTTCAACAGCCGAAATCGATCCGTTTACAGATATGGAGCGTTTTTGGTCTGATGGATTTTGCTCACTTATTCTTGGGGCTAGCTCTGGGTACTTAAGTAAGAAGACTCGATGGTGTTCTCTCCTCACACTTTGCACACATTTCTCTGAGAAAAATAAAGGCGCATAACACCTCTGTTCATATGGTATGTCCATTTTAATCGCCTTCTTGATTTCTGAACCGCTGCTTCTGCCTGTGGTTGAATTAGGCCATCAGCCTCTGGAGGATGTGGTGGTACTGGATCATCATCAGGTTGAGCAAGACCAGCAATTTCCGCTGCTTCATCGTGTAATGCAGCTTCCTTCAACTGAAGTTCATGATTAGTCTTGATGTCCTTCCCCTTAGCGATAAGATCTCTTAGTGCGACTTTCCTTATGTGAGGATACTTTGCAGCAAATTTCGTTCTAAAATTGTATCATTTGTCGCGTGTGGTTTCAAACTTCGCACTTTGATAGTTGAGACGGACCAATTCCTCTTTCATTGTGTTATCCCACTTAATGCTCTCCCACGGTCTTTCTGTTAAGGTGGTTGGCTGCAAATAGCGAACGCTAGCCAAAACATCCTCAGCAGGCACAGTTGATATTCTACAGCTTACCGTTTGTCCCAGATGATCTTGCTGGCCAGCTATTTGATCAGTTTGATCTGCCTGACCATCTCGCAGCTCACTATCACCATCATAATTATCGATGATAATTAATGGGTTTTGGTATTCCTCTTAGTCTCTTTCCTCTTCGCTCTCTGCCTGACTGGCTTAGGAAACCCTGTCAGTAGCAATGCTACCGCTAGCATCGCCGTCAAAGTCATGAGAGAAAAGCTCAGGCCCTACCGCGAAACCAACGCAACCTTAAAGCAACTAATCTCGACGCAACTGGAACGTTTACATCACCCACTTCTGCTCCTTCTGTCCTAGAAGGTAAGCAAGAGCGGGAACTTTACGCGAGAGAATATCGTTCAACACTGTTCCGTGGAGTCAGGTCTCTAGCCGCGGATGACCTTACGCGGCAGACGGAACAGTTGGAGATAAAGATTTCACCTCTGGATACTTTTTTAGAGCTACCAATCTGTGTAGAATGTTATGAGGAACAGTGCTGATGGTCCAGATGAGGTAATTACAGAAGGACAGCCTTTTGCATCCGGTTCGCGATAGAATGAGCCTATCGCTGGAAAGCCAGAATCTTGTTGAGTTGGCTAAGAAATGAAGGTTCCATACCTCCCAAAAAGCCGATTATGAGAACTACAAGATGGACTTTGTAGCCTTGGTACAGCCTGCTCAGCTCGCAAAGAAGAATTTCGCCCGTTTTTCTTCTTCCTTTGCCGTGATATTACCATTGGCTGGCGCCGAGAATTCAATAACGTAAATGATCTTGGTCTTCAGATCTTGGAGGACAATATCAGGCTTCGTAGCACTTATACGTTGAGTGGTGGAGAATGAGAAATTCCAGTAGATCTTACAGTGATCATTCTCCACAACGGATTCGAGTTCCCCCTGGGCATCTGGCAAGACGGACAATAGATCAACACCATAGAAGTGCCTAGGGTGGTTATACAACACTTTTAAAGCCGCATTGTGTCTATATGTACCCGTTTCGTGCATACTTCGAGCATCTACTGAGAGCATGTCAAAGTGTTTCTGGCTCTTGCTTACACGCTCGGCAGGTGGTATCGCCTGCAGCTACATTCATTATGCGCTTGCGGTAAACTAAGGTGTCTTTAACTTTGTCTTGACAGGCAAAAAGAAATCCCTCATTCTTCGATCTCAATCCAGCAGACTTGCGAGAAATGTTGGACAGACAAGTCTATAGCTCTTGTCTACTTATAATGCCGTAGAAGTTACTATAAAGAGGCTTGTCAGCATGTTCTCTTAGTAGAAGCGAATGTTCTACTTCCTGCACGCGACTATTGAGCACCAAACGTGTTAGTCATGCTAGGCCATGTATATTGTAGCTGAAATTAAATGGGATGCCAAGCTCCTCTGGCCCTATCTGCTTCACGATAGAGAAACGTCGCATCATTTATGACTTTAGTTTGACCAGCGAGTCGCATAAGTGAATCTATGCTATTCAGAACTGAGAAGGCTGTATCCTGCCAGGAGGTGAAATCTCGGGCCTGAGGGATCACGCCCTATAACTTTATCGAGGGACAAGGATATCTTATTATAATATTTCTAGACTATTTATCAAACACCAATTTAATTTCGGAAAAAGGGTAGTGGGTTAAGCAAAAACGGAGAAACTTTAAGGGCACAATTTCTATTAAACAAATAATCAAATTGACAGAAACTTTATTCAAAAGCAAACACAAAAGAACGAAAGAGAAAAGCTTTACAAAGCAATGTCGGTGCTTAACATATAAAATTTCTCTAGTGTTAAAGTAACCCAAAATCTAACCGTTTTACAATCAAAAACCCAACAATCAAAATCATACAAAAAGACGATAGTCTCGGAAGACGGTTTATAGTTAATGTGACTGATCATCACGGCGCGCCGGCTTAGCACGTAGAAATTCAAAAACGCTCGCGGTACTTATAAAGAAGGTAGTGGAACTCCATGGTCGACAGATAGAGTTTACAGAGGATAGAGAGGAGAGAGAGGATAGGGTTCATCCTTACACGAAATTCATACCTGAGCATTTGTAGTCTCTTTCTCAGACTTTTTCAATATCTCCAAGTACTTAGTAAAAACGCTTCCTTGCATCTCATTCCCAGAGGAACAAATTGTGGTAACGACAACAGAACAAGAGTGACAGGTTGATATGGCAGTGGAAACAGATGATTTTCGAGATTCATAGATTGATTCTTGTCGTCTGATCAGCGCCGTCACCGGGATCACGTGTACAGGTGTCGCAGACAATTCGAGTTCGCAGAATCGTATATTTTTAGAAATGCACCTCGGTTTATAGTTATAAATATATATAGTTATCTCTGGTTATTAGCAATTATGTCAAGTTTTACTTTTTATTATTTTCTGCTTGGGGTCCTGGTTCCTCGCCAACATATGGCTTAATATGTTTAGTCTTTATGTTTAATCTTAAATGGGCCTATATATTTCGGATACAACTTAGCGGCCACATCGTTAGTCTTACTAGACAATTTCCTGTTGAGCTTCAAGACAAGACCTCCCACTTGGAATGCCCTAGCATGCTTGATCTTGTTATATTATTTCGCTTGAGTTAATCTATTAGAAAATTCGGTATTGTTCTCGGTGTGGACCACTTGCGGGGCACCCCAACATGAGACCAGGAATAGACCCATGACATCCCCCGCGACTACTGTCCATGGTTGCTTGACCACGCGCAGACCCGTCAAGCCAGCTGGGCAAGCCTGTTCAACTTTGTAAGGATCTACTTTGATGCCACCCTTATTAACGACAAATCTAAGATATTTCACTTCTAAACAGCAAAATTCGTTCTTATCCGGATTTATAGTCAACCCTGCTTCAGCCAACTGATCAAGAACTTTCCCTAACCAATATAGGTGTTCTTCGAAAGTCTCTGTCGCCACTATAATGTCGTATAAGTAGATAAAGGCATTGGGCATCATTTCAGGGGTTATAACCCTATCTATGAGTCTCTGAAAAGTTTCAGGGACCCCCATGAGCCCAAATGCCTGTGTACGCATGGTTTTCATTTTCTAATGGGATTTGATTAAACACGGCACTCAAATCTAGTTTCTAAATATACTTTTCCGCTTTCAATTTTCGTAGTATGTCCTTCATATAGGGCAGGAGGTAAGCGTCCTTTTTCGAGATTGCGTTCAACTTATGGAAATCTAGGCAAAGTCTATATATGTCGCCAGGTTTACGAGTCATTACTATCGGTGCCGACCATTCGCTATATGATTCCACAATAATTCATTCGGCGAGTAATTTGTCCACTTCCTCATACATGCCCTCCTGGGCTTAAGGTGACAGTATTCGATACCTCTCCTTTATTGATGCGTGACCCTGTACGTCTATCGAGCGCGTAATGAGATCAGTCACACCCAGAGTGCCCTGAGTCTTACAAGGCAACTTTATTTTCAAGAGTTCTTTTAACGCTTCCTCGTCCCTCTCAAGTAGGGCGACCCTTGACCTACTTAATCCAATATTGATTCTGTGTCAAGGTTATTTGTGACTCTCACTTCGCAGGTTCGCGTAACCCACTCGATGCTTATAGGCAGGTTGGCCTTTCCGATAATCATGTCGGCCGAACTGTTTGCTATAATCATGCGAGTTTTCTTGATGCAATCTAATTGTCTATCGGAAGCTTCCACTAACTTGTCCCGAGCTGCGTTTCGTAATATAACGCGAAAGAACCCGTTATCAATCAGCGCGTCCAATGGAACTGAATCTATAGTAACCCTTACATGGATCCTATTGGCTACTTCTGACATCTCGACTGTACCGCTAATTATGTCTTCTTCCGATATACTTTCCTCTATAGCCCTAATTTTCCCTAAGCTGTCGGCTATAGGGTTGAATGTTGTCGCTCTACATTCAACCATGTGATTAAGGATTTCTAATTCGGGATCTTTATGGACCTGAGCTTTACTAATGTTTTCTTTGGCCCTAGGTCTAATGAAACCTCTCTACACTCGACTGCGTCGACCGAACAGATTTTTTGCCATTCTAGAAGGTACGAAGTTTTGAGTTCCGGTGGAATTCACACCCCGTTAAAGCTTTCGGAGTCTATTGTCGCCTGTATCATGTTCGCGTTTCCGAAGCAAGAGTTCACCGTAAGTTCAATATGTTCTTTTTTGTCAGTCCGAGTCTGCGACGAAGTTAAAATGGGTGTTCGAGTTTCGAGATTTTCACCTTTTTCCCCTAAAAATCACGCGCCGGTATTAGAAGGTGTTCCTTCTTTCTAATTGAAAGACGTCATACAAATTTTTATTAACGGTCTCTAATATCTCACGAGTAGTTTAAACCACTTTTAGTGCTCTGTTGACCCATTGCCCGAACACCTAAGGCAATCCTTCAGGGTACAGCCCTCAGTTTTGCATTTAAAGCATATACGTTTCCACGGAGTGGTGCAACCCTTTCGAAAATGGCCCTTTTTGTTGCAATTACGGCAAATTATTTTATTTGGATCTCAAATAGGGTCGGTAGGACCAGTGTTCTGAACAGGAGTGTTATTACTCTGCTGACCTACCCTTTTCTTAGGACTTTTCGACGGGGTCGATTGAGGACCGGTTCCCATCGCGTTTCCGGTCTTTCGGTTAGGGTTAGGCTTTTTATTGTTGGACTTTATTGTCCTGCTGTAGAAAAGGCCGCGACCCCATCTTCAGCTTCTTTTACGGCAGCTGAATGATTCTTTTTCGATGATAACCGTCAGATTTCGGTGGGTAAGCAAATTCTTGTAGGAATGAGCGATTATTTTATGGTATTCTGTTCGCGATCCTCTATGAACCCAGTATAGTTGCTCGACTACTGGAATTTCATTGTTGAGTTTTGCGATTAGACTTTGGATATTTGTTTGGTTCTCGTCTATCGTCTCGTCCTAGCCCCGTATCGTAGTTTGAATGTGTTCTTTGATACGTCTTTCGAAATCTTTATGGCCGTAATGGAATCGGAACTCTTTTTTGAATTTACGCCGGCTATATAATTCTTTCGCGTGATTTCTGAACTATTTTTGTGCTATTCCGTCCAACGATGCCCTCTCTGATTTCCTGCCTACGTCTAGTAAATGAGGTAGTGCTATGCGTTCTGTCCCTTTCGAAAGAGCTTTCCCTCACGGAATCTACATTGAATCATACGCTACTTCCTCGCGGTTAATTGGATTTTTTTAGAAATAAACTTCTTTTCTGTTCTAAGTCCGACTCTATTTCCCTAAGTAAACTATTCTGATCCCCTTTGTTTCGCTTTAGGCAAAGTGGAGGTTGGTTCGTGCTTTTTTGGATGTAGGTAGAGTATCGACCGAAATTTTCTTCTCTTTTATAGTTTCTGGGTTCATTATCTGAGTTCGTATCGGTATTCGACCCTAATTCAGAATTATGGCTCAACCTTTGCCTTTGAGCTGGTTTCTTTGGTGTTGCGTCTAAGGAAACCTTTCGTCGGGTAGTTTCGTCGGTGTTACATTATCTACAAATTTATTCGGTGGATCAGAAAGTGTGTGTTCCTTGTCGGAGTTTAGGGGTTGTGTTGGTATGTCCCGCTTTAATCTTGTTCGAATTATCGAACTTTTTTTCTTTCGCGTGTTTGCAGTACTCAACTCTAAGAGTTGCAGGGCTTCGCTTTTAACCGCTACTGCTAATTTCAAAAACCCGAATTTTTTATTTTCTAGGTTCTGAGTGAGAGATCAAATCCTAATTTCGAGGGACGAGGTTCCAGACATAATTGAAAAAGTTTCAACGTTGGATTATATTACGTGAAACTTCTGGTAAAATTGAAAATTTTAAATCTTGATTGCCTATTTCTTTCTCTAAATTACCGGTGACGCGTATTTCTTGCCATTAAGCGCCAGAGGAATGTTTCGGGCCCCACGTTGGGCGCCATTTTGCGAGGGGGTGAATTCCCGGGCCTTAGGGTCGCACCCTGTATCGTTATCGGGGGACAAGAATATCTAATTATACTATTTCTAGACTATATATCAAACACTAATTTAATTTCGGAAAAGAGGTTAGTGCGTTGAGCAAAAACGGAGACAAAACGATTTCGATACTTAACCCATAACATTACTCTAGTTTCGAATTTATCCACAATCTTACCATTTTATGATCAAAACCCCAACAGTCAAAATCTTATAAAAGGCCGATACTCTCGGAAAAGGGTTTACAGTTAATTTCAATGATCATCACGCCGCGCCAGCTCAGCGAAGAAGGTGGCGGAACTCCATGGTCGAAATACGTGGCATACTTTTCTTTACTAATTGATAGACTTTATTCCAACAAGCTTTTTTACTTCGTAAAAATGTTTCCTTGCATCTCATCCCCAGAAGAAGACATTGTGGTAACGACGACAGAACAAGAGTGATAAGTTAATATGGCAGCAGAAACACATGATTCTCGAGGTTCACAGATCGATTCTTGCCGGCCAATCAGCTATCCGGTTTATAGTTATAATTACTAATTTTGAACCTTCAGAATACTAATGGCCTTTACAAAATTATACATAATATGTAATAGTAAGCATCTAAATACACTGGATGGTGGTGGCCTCCAGTTAGGTACAGGCTGTAAAAGTTCCCAAATTTAAACATAACTTCGTTGTATCCTCTCAAATGACAGATTTGGCTTCGGGAAAGGGTATGCAAATAATAGGAGAGCAAAGAAATAATTAAATCATATGCTCAAGTGAAAGATTTAGGATGATGACTTCGATGGATTGTCATCATCTAGCGTGCGCTTCGGTCAAGTTGCTTCAACTCATCGACGTTCGATTTTACTGCAACAAACGTGTAGAGCAGTATAGGAATTTCCATGCGAATAACAGTTCTGTGGTTGATTCTATCCTCGAACAGATGTTCGATCATTGTTCTTATTTTTCATTTTGGATGCTAAAAGGAGCGTAAATTTATTTATTTTTGGCGTGGTATGAATCAACACGTCGCAATTGATATTAATAATTAATAATAAATAATTCCTAAATATATATACACTATACAATACAAACACATATATGAGAGCAACTGCCATCTAAAAATGACATTGGCTCCCAGCCGAAACACAGTAAATCACATCGATGGCTACGTCTCACGGCCATGAGATGGCTGACCACGGGGCACGACGAAATCACAACGACAGGCCGAAGAAAGCCCCGTATGTCTTGAGGACACGAAGCGACCCAAGTATGACAGCTTTCTGCTTTGTGCAATGGAGACTTCCGTCCGAAAATCGTAGTTCCAAAACATTTTGAATTTCTCGTTTTGGACAATTGACTCCATCTCCCTCGGAGCGCTCGGTAGGATAGGGTCGCAACCAAGACCGTAAGAGTGACAAAGATGGTGATAAAGCACTCGCAGTGCCGCATTATGTCTGTAGAGATACGCCGTTGCCGCGTGAGTGGGACACCTGGATAGTATGTCTTCTAGGTACTCAGCGTGTGCATAATACGCTCTGCACATATCGCTAGGAACTTCTTGACGTAAAGTTTTGTTTTCTTTACATTGGCTTTTAGAAGTGAGGCATCTAGATGGAGTCATGCACTTTCCTCACTTCTGATGCAAAAATTCAGACCAAGGGTCTTGGCCGCCTGTTCCGCGTCTTTGTAAAGGAACGCTTCTTTGCCAATCATCTTGTATTTCCTGGGTATTTTTAGGAGAAGATCTCTGCCATTTACAACGATGTAAGCTGTACTCAGAACAATTTGGTTGTGAAAGCATAAATTTCCAGGTGATCCATATAAAATACATGAGTGACCTTATGCTCACGATTATTAGTGTCGCCGCAGGGGTATCCAGGAGAATTTCGTAGTGCGAGAAATAGCGGCAGAAGTTTGATGCAAAAGAGAAGATATATATGAATATATATATATATATGCACCCGAAAATCGGTCGGCAAACAGTGCCGATCTGCTACAATGCCAGCATCATTTCTGTTGAGGGATGCTTCATGGCGCGTTTGCACATTTGTTGTGCCAGAAATACCCTGAGCTTCTGCACGATTTGAATCAGTCTTGGCGACATTAAGGCCAACCGCGGAAAACAGGCAACTGCTGAGAGATAATAGCGATTTCAGGACAAGGAGGAACATTACCATCCAGGTTCCTTCTAAGCCCAAAGATCTGGCTGAAATAGATGCGTCCCTTCGTAAGAACATCTCGGAGGTGTGCATCAACTGAACAAGAAGATTGGATGGCCAAGACAGAATGCGTCCCGTGTTCAGTGTGTGATTGACTACATAACATCTGGTAACCCGCTCACGAAAAGGGTCCGATAGTTTCCACACAAACTGAGGATCTACCATCACACACTGAACAAGTCAAAGCTGCTGACAATCAAGCAACACATTGTTGACAAAATACGGGTATTATCTGAAGTAAGGAGTAAAATACAGAAGAGGGAGGAATGGTTCAGAGAGAATCAACATTTTCTCGCTGACTATCGCGTCTCTTCAGCGATCTCCCTGTTTCGGCGAAAAATCCACCCAAGCCCGACGAGGTAGAGACTTTTTGGAGAGAGGTATACAAGATATCCAAAACACTGGAATTGGATCAAAATACTAATAGTATGATCAGCTTCAATGTGTTTTCAGACCACTTCATCACATCTGAGGAGGAATGTCCATCAATCACTGACGAAGAGGTGAAAAAAGCAATTAGTGGTACGAAGAAATTTTCCGCTCATGACCAGATGGTCAAAATCGAAAACGCCCATTCCTCAGTTACTGGTGATGCTTTTCAGAGCCACACAATGAGCCCTCTGCTCTTTTGCATCACACTTCTGCTACTATCTCTCGCACTACGCGATTCTCCTGGGTACCTCTGCGGCCACACTAATCATCGCGAGCATGGTGTCATTCACGTATTTTATATCGTTCACCTGAAGATTCATGCTCCGAATGCAAGTTTAAGGTGGTTCAATGGACGAAGAACGAGCTTGCGGCCCTTCATATCGACACGCGTAAGATCATGCATACGCAGAAGCGCTTGCATATCAATTCGTCCATTTCGCAATTATACATCCCACACCGTCAAAGCGGGCGCGGACTTCTAAGTGTCCAATGCCTTCATAACCGACTTGTTCTAAGCACACCTTACATCGCTGCAAATGGAAGAGATTCTCTCCTGAAAATAGTCAGGAAGGACGAGACGATTGGCAAAGGAGCGTTCCTTTACAAAGCCGCGGAGCAGGCGGCCGGAACCCGTGACCTGAATTTTAACACCAGAAGTGAGGATAGTACTTTAATGCATCTAGATGCCTCACTTCTAAAAGCCCAAATAAGGATAGCTAAGGTTAAAAAATTCCTCTACCAGCTGCTCGAAAGAAAATGCACGCAAACTTTCACAGAAACGTAGAAGATCAAATTATTGATTAATTATAATTATCAAATATCAATTTATTTTATTATTATATTATAATTTGTGGTATACAGGATTTGCCTTTATACCCACACTTAGTTCTTGGGTATCCAAGAGGTAGCATCGTGTTTTCGTTGCTGTTTCCACCTGGTCTAAGTTTTTCACCTTGATAAGGGTGCTGTGTGAGCACCGAAACGATGGTAAATATTATCCATGCTTTTTTATTGTGATTTCAAAGTAATAAAAATAAAGAAGACGAAAGAAATAAAAAAGAGAAGGAAGGGGATTAGGTTGGTTGCCTTCTCATTTTTCTTTCCTCTTTTTTATTTTCGTCCAAAGAAACAAATTTTTATTTTGTTTTCAGGAATTGCAATAGGAGCATTTTGTGGTGTTTGTCCAAATTTTATCGTAAGATTCTTGGTTTATTTTCAGGAATTTATACATTGACGTAGAAGATCAGTCCTTTTCAAAGGAGCAAATTTGTGCTTCCCACAGCTCATCAGGACGCGTACCTGCGTACCTAGAACACATATTATCCGGGTGTCACACTCACGCGGGAACGACGTATCTCTACAGACACAATGCGGCTCTAATAGTGCTTTACTACCATCTTTTTCGCTCTTATGGTTTTGGCCTCGACCCTGCCCTGCCGAACCCTACGAGGTATATAGAGTCAACTGTCCAAAACGAGAAGTGCCAAATATACCAGAACTACGAATTTCAGACAGCAATCTCCACTGCACAGGCAAGGGCAAGGAAAAGGCGGAGAGGTATCAAAAGCTTAAAAGAGAACTGCAACGAATGTACCCAAAATATTCGGTTACAGTAATTGTCCTTGTGATCGGTGCTCTTAGAGGTGCGAAACTATCACTGGTTCGTAACCTCTAAGCCATGCCAGCGTGCCAAAAAGATGCCGAGGCACTTGCGAGATTGACGCAGAAAGTTGTCATCCTTGGGTCGCTCGGTCTCCTGAAGACACAAGAGAGTTTCGTCGGCCTGTCGTTGTGATTTCGTCGTGCCCTGTGGCTATTCATCTCACGGTCGTTAAACGTGGCCATTAGTGTGACTTACCGCGGCTCTACTGGGAACCGGTGTCATTTTCATAGATGACAATTGCTCCTACTGGGACCTTGGGATGGTTCTTAAACCTTTTTTTAAATTATATAGTGTTTTCACATATCACAGTTTTTTTTTCAGAAATATTGAAGAATTTAAAAATATTACACACTGCATTGTGAAACAAAGTCGTCATGGAGAAAAAGCAACGTACCAGAGAAGAAACATTGAGGATCTGTCGAGTGAGATTATCAATAAAGTTTGGCAATTGTATGATAAATTACAAGTAAGTACTACGTATATAGTATATCATTAAGCTATTTCCCTTTCGGCGAGCCTCCAGGGGTAAGCGTGACACTACCCGATTCGGGTAGTGTTTTTTAGATGGATTTGTAGTAAATGTGCTCACCACACCCACGACCGCCAACAGCAACGCAGTAGTATCAGACGGTCACCCATCCAAGTACTAACCGCGCCCAACACTGCTTAACTTCAGTGATCTAACGGGAACTGGTGCTTCCAGCGTGGTATGACCGTATATAATCTAATATAATAGTGATTTGTACTACGCATCAGTAAAACAGGTGATTGCAACGAGTCTGAAGCTTGCAGCATGAGCCGGAGGCTCGAAGCACGGGTCGGAGTTTAGCCAGTGTGTGTGCGAAAACGTAGACAAGTGCGAAGAGCTGAATGCAAATGCTGCAATCACACAAGTAGGTATTACATGTGTACCTGTATATTACGCTCAAATTACTTTTGTGAAAATATAACTGGTGTCGTGGAGGCCATAAAATGGCGAACTTCGTGTTATTGAATTGGTTATATTTTTATGTGGAATACATTTTCATTTATCCCCTGTAACGCGGGGGTTACTTGGCGGTATGGGCGACGAGGGCCAGAGCCGAGCCCGTCCGGGAACCCACGACGGGTCCCGAACGTGTGGCCGACGGTGGGACTCGCCGCTCGTGCCGCCAGTTCTTCCCTAAGCTCGTGGCGACAAGTGGTTGTGGGTGCTACGTTTTTTTTACCGTCGTTTGGACGCCGCTTTGATCCTTCCGCCGTTTTGGGATTATCCATCGTCATATTTTCCTCGTTGTTGGGGACATTACGCCCTATTCTACTCGTCAACGACCATCCGGCAATAAGTACCGTAAGCTGAATAAATAGTTTATTCGATATGAACCCTTACAGACTTTATTTGTGGACCTTTCTCTCGGTTTCCCAATTTCCCATATCCTAATTTCCCTCCTCGGGATTACACACGTAATACCTGGCGCCCAACCTAAAAAACCCACCTCTTTTCCTTATCAAGCTCAAAAACGCCGAGAAAGGAGACACAAAATAAGACATTTCACTCTTACTCGTAAATTTGACTCCTTTTTTATATGCTCTGATTTTTTACATGCTATGATTTTTGTGATAATATTTTATTGTGTGATACTTGTTGTAAATTTTTCGCAATGTTTCGCCACATGCTCGCACGCGACATTCGGAAGGGCGCAATCCGAGATACGCAATAAGAAACCAAACACGGAAAATCGTTCAAAATATTTTACCCCTAAATTATTGAAATCAGGGTAAATTTTTTTGGGAAATAGATAGTCGGAACCGATTAATGAAATAAAAGAAATTCTTTTTTTTTTTTAGAAAAAACAATCAAAATTTCCTTTTTCTTTAGTCAGAAAAATTACAAAGATTTAGCGTTCGAAAAATAAATATGGAATTACAAAAAGAAATACAAAATTAGCTAAGGGAGAAAAAGAAACCTGAAAAGAAAAGCATAAATTTTGATCCTAAACGAATATTTCAGCCGTCAAACAACGCAAACGGTTCAAACGCGCAAGGAAGCTCGGACGTGCAGCGAGCAATACCCGCGAGTCGCGGCAAGGTCACGCGACGTATATAGTAAACAAAGGGTCTTAGGAAGAAAAAAAAACACATTTTCGAACCCGAGGATTAATTGAATACCTAATTAAAATTTTAATTGAAATGTCTCGAACGAAATCGGAATTTTAAATTATGAACCCACGTTGAACAAATATACAGGGTGTCCTTCCATACAAGTACGAACTTAATTTCAAAATAAATGAAGTTGAGATCAGGGAAAATTAAAATTACAATGCCGAAACCTATAGTCACGGAAAACGAACACGATAACTTGTATTTTGAAGGTGTTGCCTCAGTTTCAATCCAAAATAATGACTTAAATAAGGTCGCGACGAAACCAACAATTAGGAAAATGGTTTCGACCACACCCCGAAATTTGGGAGCCATCCCAAAAACACCTAACAGATCTATAGGTCGCGGTAGAGGGTTCACTCGTAAAAACATAGAATCACTCGGTATAAACAATAGGACAAACGAAGACATATCAACTCAAAATACTCAAACTAACAGAACTTTTGACCCCATCGGCGATACACTCTTTTGGGATCATGAAGATCTACCAAACCCAGACAGACCATACTCCAGAAACAAAACAAAGCCAGAAATAAACATCGAAACATTTCAATGCGATTCATTTCTTGAAAATAATGCACGTTTTATTTTAGAAACCGACGAACTTTTAGAAAGCCTAGAGTTCAAAGAATTTATGAACCATTAAAGGGACAGATTTTTTAGAGAAAGGGCAGAAAGGGCAAATAATTTAAAACTTAGATTAAACCCGTCAGCTCATAATTCTTTTGAAAACGAAAGAGAAGTAGTAGAACCAAGTTGCAGGAAAAATAAAAGTGCATCTCGTGACAGACATTCAGTACTATTTAATTTAAAGAAAAATTTACTCGACAACAAGGGAAAGGTCAAACAGGCATTCTAGAATCCACACAAATAACACAGATACTGACAGCGAACCTGAAAATAACTTAAATGATGAGACAATTCCAGCGACTTATTTTCCTTTCGGAATGATCCAAACACCCTTTCAAATTATGAGTGATTGGCCAATTAAATTCCGAAATAATAAAGACGATAGTCCTGCACATTTTCTCGAAGAACTAAAAAGATTCAAAAGAGGTTATCAAATAAACGATCGGAATATTTTAGAAAATTTAGACGCGCTACTAATCGAAGACGCAAAAGATTGGTGCGAAATAAATAAAGATTCTTGAAGACGTTTATCTGATTTTTTCGAAGATTTCAAAAACGCCTATATTGATGAAAGATTTTCAGAGGAAATAAGACAAAAAATGAAATTTTGTAAACAAAAACGGACTCAAGACATTCACTCATACCTTACAGAAATCAGGAAACTATTTACAAAATTATACCCTAAAAAATGTCGCGACTGGGAATTACGCAGAGCCTATGAAAACCTTAGAATCGAATATAAAATGTATATAAAAAGGAACGATTTCGAAACTTTTGAACAACTAGAGGACTTAGGTAAAGAATGGGAAACTGAGCTAGCCAAGTCAAAAATTCGAGGGCAAGTCTTACAAATCACAGAACCTAAAAGTGATGATAAAAATGAACAAAAGCGTAGCAACGGTAACGGGGATAAAAATAATTCAGAGAATAATAAAGATTTAAGGGAAAATAAAAACAACCAAAACGGAAACCAAAGTCAAAATAACCAGGGCAAAAAACTATACAAAAACCGATTACCATTTCCACCATTTGGATTTCCATTTCTACCATTTCCAAACCAATACCAACAAAATTTTAGATACAGATTCCCACCTGGTTTCCAATCAAATTT
>CAKNWW010282854.1:0-14022 GCA_932074435.1 Andricus kollari
GCTGGAGAGACCTATACATACCTGGGCGTGCCAGAGAGCCGCATTCAGGACGTGACATCTATAAAGGATACTCTCCGATGCAGATACAAACATCTTATTCGACGGATTTGGTCTTCAGAACTGTCGGCGAAGAACAAAGTATCTGCGACGAACATGCTTGCCGTCCCGGTAGTACTCTATTCATTTGGAGTGGTTCCATGGACGAAGGACGAGCTCAGATCCCTCGATATCGGGTCCCGAAAGGTTATGCACATGAACAAAAGCATGCACCTTAAATCTTCTGTTCCGCGACTTTACATCTCACGCCGTCAAGGTGGTCGCGGAATACTAAATCTTGAATGTCTTCACAACAGGATTATTTTGGGTACAGCACATATAGTCGCAAATGGACAGGACCCTCTTCTTAAAATGGTCAGGAAACACGAAGAAGTGGGCAAAGGGGCGTTTCTCTACAAAGCAGCGGAGGAGGCTGCTGAAACACTCGGCCTTGACTTCAATATCAGGGATGAGCAAGGTGCATCAAATCTTATGCATCTCGAGTACTCAAGCCTGAAGGCCCAGATTAAGAAAGCACAGGAGAAAAACTTCCGCGAACAGCTCCTCGAGAAGAAGATGCATGGCATCTTCCACAGAAATGTGGAGGATCTGTCGATGTCGTATGAGCTAACGTTTGCTTTCCTTAAATCACCCGGATTGAAGTCTGTCACGGAGGGTTTCATTTTGCCATGCCAAGACGGCGTCATTTCCACTCTAGCATACCGTCGCCACATTTTGAGCCAAGACATTCCCGATGATAGCTGCAGAGCGTGTCATGCACACCCCGAGCATCTAGGACACATACTATCTGGTTGTCCAATTCATGCGGGAACGACCTACATCCAAAGGCACAATGCGGCACTAAGAGTGCTTTATTACCATCTCTGTCACTCTTACGGCATCAGCCCAAATATCGCTCCGCTAAACGCTCCTAGGGAAATAGAATCAATTGTCGAGAATGAGAAGTGTCGGATATACTGGAACTTCATATTCTCGACAATTGTTTCTGTGGCGCACTCGAGACCTGACATAGTCCTTCTTGACTTCGAGAAACGAACCATGTTCGTTATCGAATTTTCGGCACCAGCTGACAAAAACATCATAGCCAAGGAGAATGAAAAGAAAGAGAGCTATAAACAACTTATAAGGGAGTTGCGACGACTATATCCGGAATATTCCGTTAAGCTAATCGTCTTGATCATCGGCGCTCTTGGAGGTGCCAAGGTTTCACTGGTTAATAGCCTGAAAAGCATCCCTGCGTGTCAAGAAAATGCTAAGACACTTGCGGGGAAAATGCAGAAGGCGGTCGTCCTTGGGTCGCTCCGTGTCCTCAGGGTGCACGAGACTTTTGCCGGATCATCGAATTGAATCCGTCGCAGACTGTAACCACCTATCTCACGGTCGTGAGACGTGGTTGCAGCTGAAATTTTACCGCGATTTCGCTGGGAGCCGGTGGAATTTTTCGGATTAGCACCTGCTCCCAGCGAAATCCTGCGGTTGTCCTTATGACAAACTTTTAACTATATATATATAGTGTTCCAGTAATCCATCAATGATTGAACTTGAGGTCTCGTTCTGCAAATGCAGCAGGACAGTGTACCTTGTTAATCTATCTTGGATACTTAGTATGTATTTATTACCTTTCCGGGTTTCTGGTGAAGGTACAAAGATGTCTAAGGCAATTTTATGATTGGGATTCGTTGGGATGTCGGGTAAGACGCTGGATGCTTGGTTGGTTATTCTGGTGGTTTTCTGTAATTGACAAATAGGACATTTTTTGACATAATTGTTAATTTGCTCGTCCATTCCTAACCATATCCCGATCTTCTTTGCTCGTTCTAAGGTATTCTTTTCTCCTAGGTGAGTCGAGTTAGCCTCTTTCATGATTTGCTCTTTCTCAGCTTTAGTGAGCTCTCGGGTATTCGAGAAGCATAAATGGAATCCTGTATCTGGATAATCATTTGACAGAAATTGTACCAGTTCTTGAATTAGTTCTTTTTGTACAGGAGTGAATAATGGATCTCCGAATTGTAGTCGCACTAGAGTCAATTTTCTATTCCAAATTTCATCTATAATCCAAGCTGAATGTTTTAACTAATTTTCTTCATCGTATTTTGGCATACTTTCTTTAATAATTTTCCTCCATAATTTTCCTATAGCATTTGGTTTTATTTTGACTCGCTCGTTGGTGACGGGGTCTAAATTCTGATTCCTCTCTGCTATGTACTTTGATTTTTTCCACTGGTTTTAGTGTTTTAATCTTAGTAATTTTAGGCTTTGCTGTTATAGGTTCTGGTGTTTATAACTACCTAGAGCTGGGTGTGCCTAAAATTTCAATTTCAGGTAACTCTGTTTCTAGTTCATCTATAAGGGCAACCTCAAAGGCTTCTTATAACAAATCTTTTTCTCGGATGGGAAAAAGTCTTGAAAGACAGTCTGAGGCTTTATTTTCTTTTCCTTTCACGTACTGTACTTCGTATTTATATTCCTCGAGTCTTAACCTCCACCTAAATAATCGTGAAGTGGGGTCTTTAACATTATGGAGCCATTATAGAGCTTGGTGATCGGTTTGGATCTTGAAAGGGTTTCCAAGTAAATATTGTCTCAATCTCTTAACTGCCCATACTATGGCTAGTAATTCTTATTCGCTGGTGCTGTAGTTTTCCTCGGCTTTATTTAACGTTCTTTATATAAATAAGCAAGGATGTCCGTGTTGTGATAATACTGATCCTAATCCGTAGTTAGAAGCATCGGTTGTTAGGGTAAATGTATCTTTGAAATCTGGGAACTTTAAAACGGGTGATTCACATAGTACCTTTTTTTAGTGTATCAAAGCTCTCTGTACACTTAGGCGTCGAATCAAAGGTAGTGTCCTTTTGTGTTAACTTTGTTAAAGGTTTTTCTATGGATGAAAAGTTTTTTATAAATTTTCTATAATAACCGGCATGTCCTAGAATAAATTGAATTTCTTTGACGGTTTTAGGTTTTTTGAAAATTTGAACTGCTTCTACTTTGGCTGGGTTAGGTTTCACTCCCTCTGCTGTAATTAAGTGTCCTAAGTATTCAAGCTCGGGTCTGAGATACTCACACTTGGAGGGTTCTAATTTTAGTTGGAGTTGTTTGATTCTATCTAGAACAGTGACTAAATTTCTATTATGTTCTTCCATGGTTTTCCCAAATATTACGATGTCGTCAATATAGACAAAGCATTCTTTTCCTATAAGTCCTCTGAAAGCGTTATCCATCATTCGTTGAAATGTGGCCGGAGCGTTTTTGAGGCCAAAAGGCATTCTGTTGTATTCGTAATGTCCTTGAGAGGTAGAGAATGCTGTATATTTTTTTGACTCTTCTGACATGGGAATTTGGTGAAATCCGGCACTCATGTCGAATGCTGAGAAATATTTTGCTTGCCCGAGTTGATCTAGGATATCGTCTATTACTGGTAAGGGATAGGCTATAGTTGATAACCATTCTGAGTTTATTCCCTTTTTTAGGGACTACCCATAGTGGTGAGTTGAAAGGTGATTGGGAGTGTCTAATTATTCCCTTTTCTAGAAGTTCTTGGGTGTGTTCTAGGGTAAATTTCCTGTGAGCTTCGGGGAGCTTGTACGATTTTAAGTTGACGACTTTGCCTGAATTTAGCGTGATTTCGTGGTGTGTTAATGTGGTGCAGGGTAGAGGATCACCGGGTAAGGTAAACACTTCCTGATATGTATGAATGATCTTGCGTATTTGATATCTTATACTCGGTTCGATATGGGATAACTGCAAGATTTTTTCGAATTCCATGATCCGGGTTGATGTTGTTTCGTCTGATATCTTTTGCTTCTCGCTTCCTTCTTTTTTCTGAGTCGCGTCTCGAGACTGTATTTTTAAAATTCTTTCCATTTTGATTTTCTCTGATATTAAAATGGGTTTTGTGGAATAGTTATTAATCGGTACACGAATTTCATGGTTTTTATGGTGTAAATTCCATCCGGAATTAGTTCATTTTCTTCTATCCAAACATTTCCGTCTTCCTCTACTGCTTCGATTCTGCAGATTTTTGCAGTATTTTAAGCGATGTAGTTGCCATTCTTATAGAGGAGCATTTTTATGTCATCTAAACTTAGGAATTTTGATGTTATGGCATACCTTTGATATTTTTTAAAGAAAGGTAGACCAATGATTCCGGCTTCTGGTAGAGGAGAATCGTCATCTAGTATATGAAACAGATGCTGAGTCAAAGAGTAAGTTGTATTCTCTGCCATCTCTTCTTCTTCCCCTAATGGATAATTATTGTCCACATACTGTTGAAACTCGGCTGAGTCCTCGTACTGTATTTGTTCCGTTATTTCCTCTTCCGTCATTTGGCTGCTGTCTATTATGTTGTCTTCTTGCTCCCAAATTGTCCTTATCTGGGGTGGCCGTTTGAATGATGGGCCGTATTGAAAATTCGCGGGTTTCACTGAACACTGTGCTGCAAAATGACCAAGGTTTCCAGATTTGTGACACTTCATTTTCGTGCGGTCGGCCAGTGCGATGTTCTAGTTAGGAACACTTGGTGTCGTGTTTGCTTGAGTTCGTTGTATGTGCGGTGGTGTGGGTCGGTGTATACTAGCACTCATTGGGGGTCGCGTAAGTATTCTTTGCTGTGTCGACTGGGCTTCTTTAAACTATATCTCGGATTCTATCGCCATGTTTTGCGCTTTTTGCAAGTTAATGGGATTTTGTACTTTAATTTGTAGTCCAATTTCTCTTCTTACATTTAATATGTACCTTTTTACGCTCTCTTTTTCCTCAATGTTTATCGCTATTTTTCTTTCTTTAGAACTTGAGTGTTCTGATTGTACCGCGTACTTAAGTTCATTAACCGTTTGTCTAAATTGTAAATTAAAATTTTGAGTAGTTTCGTTACTTCCTTGCTTGCAGCTTTCCAGTTTGCTTCTTAGGGCTGAAACTGATCCAATTTGTTTGAAATTTTATCTCAAGGTTTCGTATAAATCGTCATATCCGCGGATAGACGAGTATCTTATTGCTCGTTCGGCGTTTCCTTGGATTTTTTCAGCAATTATAAAGTCTAAAAGTAAGCTGGATTGAGAACACTGTTTTCCGGTTTTTTTTTATAGATTTAATCAAATCTTCTATTCCCATATCATCTTGTCCGTTTAAGACCTTAATCGCCCTAATTATGTCTTTCGCGGATATATTTTGTTCAAGTGGTTGGTTTAATTGGTTTTCTCGTTTGGGATTTTTGTGAAGTGACGCGAATGCTGTTTCTGTTTTCATGGTTGCATTTACAGCCCTTGTGGGTGTTGTTTAGGTAATTTTTTCTAATTTCTCATCTTCACCGTCTGATTCCTCTCTATCTGAAGTGAAAATGTCATCATCCTTATCTGAGACTACTTTCCCTTTCACTCCACATTCCCTAGCTATGGATTGTATCTCTGAGAGTCGTTTGTCGTTTTTCCTCGCTAGTGTAGCCACGTTCACTTTCAGTCCATTCATTTCGGCTAGTATGGTTCGTAAAAGGTCGTCGGTTCCCATATTAGACGGGGATAAGGGTCTTGGAGAAGGTGTTGCGTCGGTCATTGCTGCTATTGAGAAAGGAGGACTAAATTCGTCTATTGAATGTGTGTCAGAGTCTGTCCCGTCAGTCAAGTACTTTGAACTGTCTTCTCTATAGTCAGAGAAAGCCAGTGTAACACTTCCTAAATTCCGTGTCCTAATTCCGCGTCCTAATTCAGCGTCCTAATTTCGTTTCCTACTTCTGTGACGTTTTTTATTTGCGTGACATAAGATTTCCGTTTAAACCTTGGTTTGTTGGCATTGTTCTACTACAATGCCAAGAAATTTCAGGTAGATTTCGTTTTTATTAACGGACACAGTGGCCAGGGAGCACCATAAGCATGTGTACGGACGTGAGCCTAAAGTTTGGTAGTATTTGGACGCAAAATTTTTGTCTTTAGTCATAAAATTTACCTTACAAATATCTTCAAACTGTACAAAAATAGAACACTTCTTAAGACCTATTATTTTATACTCACTGTTGCTTGTCTTTTTAAACACCGTAGATTCCTTGCTTTCTGCTGGGCTAAACGAGTGTTGCTTGTTGTTGATGGGCCGTTGTTGTCCAGCGAAGGTGATTCGCTGCGTTGAGGATCTCGTTGATAGCTAGTAGGTTTCTTCACATCCGCCTGTTTGCGGGCCTAGTAGGGTTATTATCGCGGTATATTGCGTACCCTTTCAGTTTTCCTTTTGGAATTGAATTTGATTGATTTACGTAATATAATACCCTACTTAATCCAGGCACTAGTTTTATCAATAAGTTCGAATTCTGGTTAGCGGGCTTTTCCGTAGAGAAAGTCCGGAGTTCGTCTATAGAATTTTGTAGAATTCTCCCTACCATCCTTCCTAGTTGAATTCCGTAGAGTTCATTTCTTCTTTTTGGATTTTCGTAAAAATCCTTCGAGGTTCGTCTCAAATATAGTCTTCTTTTGAAATAGATCGTAGAAGCACTATCCTGGCAGGATCGCCAATGTTACGCCGAGAAATGCTCGTGTATGTTTTTAAAAGTAACCGGATTGTTTATTAGACAATTCGGTATTTCTTTATTGATTTAGTACAAGATACAAGCTTATAGTCGTAGAGTTAGATTGGAACTGACGAAGGGCCACACGCTCGGTCCTACTTATACTCTAGCATTAGTATGTGGGCTTGCCTAAAAAGTGAAAGGCAAAGTAGATGTGGGACAATATTATAGGTCAAAGTCCAAATGCGTAACAGTAAACACTGTTGAATATATTTCTGAATAACAATTTTCATATTTTCCCAATAATAATTTTGAAGAATTCGATAGTGAGTTTTTGTAACTCCTTTATGACCTCCTAAAGCTGAAGAATGTGCTTCTTCAAGTAATTGAGTTTGCTGTTCTTTCGTTGGATATTGAACTATTCCCGTACATATTATAATTTTGGTAGAAGAATCCGAAAAAGTTGAAACTAGAATTTCACGTATTTCTTTCCAACCTTTGTGATTAACTTGTGAAGTTTTTGCGATACTAATAGATCGTAATTTCAGTCTCATTGATATTGAATGCAAAGAAAGTATTGAATGGTTAATATTGTTCAAAGTGTCTGACAAATTTTCTTTAGAATCAGCTTCAATGGGAAGGACTAAATGATACTGTTGTCCTTTCCTTATTTTTTAGCAAGTCCTTTCTCAAGTTGGCCGAACTTAAGTAAAATACCACGTTTCGACAAGACTCTTCATCGATTATCACGTGGGGAACCGTCAGTAGCAACAAAATAAGCATAATTATCTTTACGCATCGTTAGTTGATCACGACACTCGACGACATTTTGTTCTGTACATGTTTGTCCATTTAATTGTGTATTCAAAGGAGGGGGTTCTGGAGGGGGTTTATTTTCTTGTAAATTATCTTCATTTGTCTCTTGCGAAATTTCGGGATTTTTCACATTTCTTTCTTCTGGAATTTTAATAAAATTTTCTGGTTCCGAAAATTCTTGTATATTTTCTTCATTAACCAAGTTTTCTACAACTGACAAATTTTGAAAATTTTCATCTTTTAGGATCTCATCTTCACATGTTGAGAAATCATCTTCATCTTCATTTTCTTTTTCTTGTCCAGCAGGCTTTGCCTTAGATTTTTGGTAATTTTTCTTCTTCTTTTTCATAATATGCTTTCTTGAATTATCAAAATATTCTTTATCTGAATCAGATTCATCTTCGGATTCAAAGTTTGTATGCGTATTCTGTTTTAAATTCAGAGACTCACCAGTGGTTGCCTCTTTTATTGGTCTGCCTCTCTTTTTCAAGGCTTGCGGGTTGCTTGGTTTTGTGAGCTCAGCTTTCTTGGGCCTACCTCGAGCTTTTTTTGGCAGCAATCGAGGGAGGTAAGTATTCTTCTTCACTATCATTATGTGACTTACCTTGATTTTCAATTTGATCATTAATTTGTGCTTGCTCTTCGTATTTTTGCTTCTGTCCTCTTGTAACCACAGTGTTCTAAGATTTGCAGAGAAGTTCTTTCTTCTGTATAATTTTTGGAATTAAAAGTAAAACTGAAAGGTAGAGAATTTTCTGTATTGGACTATCAAAAAATTCATTTTGTATTTCATTTAGTGATTCTTCACTTATTAGATTATGAAAAATTTCAGGAATTTTTTCCTTCAGAAATTCGCTATTTAATTTTATATTTTCTGCTTTATAGACTGCTTTATAGACGACATCATAATCATATTCGGCGAGCTTCAATCGCCATCTTGAAACTCGAGAACAAGGATCCTTAGAATTTTTAAACCAAACAAGGGGCTTATGGTCTGTAGCGAGTATAAATTTTCGTCCGTACAAATAAGGGCGAAAATATATTACGGAGTAGATTATCGCTAAAGCTTCTTTTTCATAAGTGTCATATTTACGTTCAGTATCGGTTAATGATCTTGAGACATACGCAATTGGTTGGTCTTGACCTATTTTACCTTGCGAAAGTATTCCGCCTATGGCATAACCTGATGCATCTGTAGTTACAATGAAAGGTTTTGAAAAATCAGGTCGAATTAAAAGTGGTTCTTGACATAATTTATCCTTTAAAATATCAAACGCTTGTTGCTGTTTTTCAGTCCAATTAAATGATATGTCTTTCTTAAGCAGCTGATTTATTGGGGCTGCTATCTTAGCAAAATTTTCAATGAACCTACGGTAATATCCTGCTAAACCTAAGAATTGTTTAATATGCTTTTGGTTTTTAGGAGTTGGAAAATCTTTCACTGCCATGATTTTTTTCGGATCAGGTCGAACTCCATCTTTATCTATTATATGTCCTAAATATCCTACTTCGTGTCGTAGAAATTCGCACTTGTCGGGTTGCAAATAAAGATTTGCATTTCGTAATCGGCTCATTAGTTCATTAAATTTCAATTCATGTTCTTCTAAAGAATTTGCATAGATCACAATGTCATCTAGATAAACAAAAACTTCTGGTCCCTGAAGTCCCGTTAAAACTAAATCCATTAAACGTTGAAAGGTTGCTGGTGCATTTTTTAAACCAAAAGGCATTCTGTCAAACTCATAATGTCCATAAGGGGTTGAAAATGCGGTTTTGTGTGCATCTTTGGGATCCATTTTTATATGATGGAAACCAGTTGCTAAATCAAAAACAGAGAAATAGCGCGCAGATCCTAACTGGTCTAAAATGTCATCAATATTTGGTAGAGGATATGAATCATCAATTGTCTTTTCATTCAATTTTTTAAAAACAAGTTCCATTCGCCATTTATTTTTTCCTTGTGAGTCTTGTTTTTTAGGAACAATCCAAATTGTTGTATTGTAGGGTGATTGGGAGGGTTTTGTTACATTGTTTTTTAATAATTCATCCACTTGGCGAATGATTTCTTCCTTGTGAACTGGAGGAAGTTGATATTGTCGCGAAAAAATAGGGCAATCATCTGTTGTTGGTATTGAGTGTTCGAGTATGTTTGTAGGTTCTAAATATTCTCCCGGAATGTGGAAGCAATCTGCATTTTTAGTAATTAATTTTTCGACGTGCTCATATTCTTCCATACTCATATGATCTAATCGTAGTAGTTTTTTGATGATTACTACTCTTTCTTCACTTGTGATCTTGTAAAATTGGCAGGACAGGTTTGATTTTTCATCAGATTTCAAAAAACTATTTAATATTAAATTAGGCAAATTTTCGTTATTTTGACTGTCGGAAAAATTTGATTGATTTGTTGAATTCTTGAGTTCGCATTGTTCAAAATCTTGTAAGTGAACACTGAGAATTGATATTTTTATGGGTTGTTCATTTATATTTGTATATTTGACGTAGGCTTTACCTTCACAATTTTTCACA
Organism: Andricus kollari; assembly: GCA_932074435.1. Classification (NCBI taxonomy): domain Eukaryota; kingdom Metazoa; phylum Arthropoda; class Insecta; order Hymenoptera; family Cynipidae; genus Andricus; species Andricus kollari. The sequence goes on from CAKNWW010282854.1 coordinate 9,893, forward strand.
ATAGCTTGACCCACAAAAATTCCTTCTCCAATCGCTAATTGAGGTATATAACCTTCACTTTTTTCTCTATTTTCTATTTTTACATAATAATCAAAAATTGCTCGTGCTGGGATTGTGATAACGCCAGTTTGTACAAAAGGCTAAGTTTCATCATTAATTTCAATACATTTATGTGTGTAGTTTATATTTACTTTATTGTTTAGAAGAAATTCAGAGCCTAACACTCCATCTTCATCTACTGGTACATCATCAGGAATTATATTTAGTATAGTTAAAAATCCAAGTATTACGACCTTAATTTGACCTAGGGTATAAAGAGGTAGGTCATTTATTCCTGTTAGTCTCAGTACTTCATTTTTATTTATTTTTATTTCTGGGTCAATTGCACTTCTTTTAATTAGATTTCGACCAGCGCCAGTGTCGATCATCATACGTGCCGGGCTTTTTAGACCAACGGCAGATACCATGATCGAAGGAATTATATAATTTCTACTGAGATGAATTTTAATATCATTTTCCTTATTTGTAATTTCTATGGGTGCTTTATTTAATGATTCGACGCCTTCCTCCCAGAACTCATTGGGGAAATAGCGTTGGAGTTTTCCTGGTTCTGCGTATAATTTTGAGGGCCTTGTTGTCCGTTTCGATTTTGTAAATATCTACTCTTTTTATAACAGTTCTTAGCGATGTGGCCAGGGATATTAAAAAATTGCAAACAATTTTGGATCCTTGGCTGGGATACGGGCGGGTTGGCTGATTATTAGAATTTTCAGAATTTTTTCCCTTTTGGTTTTGTCTGGGCTCAAAATTTTGATTCTGTCTGGGTCTAAAATTTTGATTTTGTCCGTATCCGAAATTTGGATTTTGTCTGTTTCAGAAATTTTGATTTTGTCTGTATCCGAAATTTTGATTTTGTCCGTATCCAAAATTTTGATTTTGTTGGTTATTGAAATTTTGATTTTGTCTAGGTACAAAGTTTTGGTTTAGTTCAGGTCTAAAATTTGAACTTTGTCCTGGTCTAAAATTTTGATTCTGTCGGGGTGCAAAACTTTTTCGGTCGCATGTCCCGGTTTTTGCAAATTAAACACGCTATTGTAGTGTCCTGAGCAACATTGAATTTATTATTTTTTGTAATAATTCGCGATTCTGATTCTTCTTCTTCTGAAGATTTAATTGGCTTATTTTTTCGAAGTTCTGAACAGGCATTCAATTTTCTTTCAATTTCTAGAGCCTCATTAATAAGAGTTTTAAAAGTTTCATCTGCGTTATCTTTTAATCTTATCTCTATCTCTGAACGTAATCCCCTTTTGAAACATTTAATTACATCATCTTCTAAATTTGCTTTAAATGTGTCATCTGTGGCACCATCATTGCCTAATTTATCCGCGTCTTCGATTCTATCTGCTAATTCTTTTATTCGCGCAGCGTATGATATGACATTTTCCTTATCCCACATAAATATGTTGCTAATGGGATGTTACTTCCGTCAAATGTAGGGATAATTTCGAGCGCGTCGCGAAGGGAAACTTGTTGATTGGTTGGTAGTGTCATTTTTTTCGGTTTTGTTGAATCTTCGTCACTTGCTACGTCGTCACTATCGTGTTCACTTATTATGGATTCGCGATTCAAATTAAGAAAAGAGGTTTCTTTTGGTACTTCTTTATTAATTTGCTGATAAAGAGTTGAACTCAATAATGACTTTACATTAGCTTGATAATCGATCACGTCATCAAAAGTTAAAGTTTTATTTTGGTCTAAAGAACCACTAATTAAACTCGAGTTTTTGTTGATTAAGGTAGTACTACCAGGATTAATAAATGCAGAACAATAAAAATTAATGTTTTCCGGAGTATCGCAACCGAATTCCAAATCTAGTTTAGATCATTCTTTGTCAATATTTAATTCTACTAGCCTAGCTAATCGAGGGTTTTGTTTAGCAAGATTTCTGGTAATTGATTTTTTGATACTCCCTAAATCTTCAGGGTTTTGTTTCGGCATTGGGTATTTTTAAATTCGGGCATATTTCACAGTAATATATAAAATGTAAATATTATAAGTTACCTGTCTTCGCTCAAGTTCTTTGTGTTTAAAAATGTGTATAAAAGTAAACTCAGTTTAAATAATCTATATATTGGCTCTCTCTAGTTTGGTTTCCCGGCCGATGCACCATAAAAAGGTTGTATGTTACGTCATTGGAAACGTAAAATACTTCCTCCTTAATTGAGTTCCTCCTTTTAGTTGAGATTGAAGATCTCGCACAGGGAAGAGGAAAGAGTAGCCAATACAAAAATTATAATTAAGATTCAACAATTTATTACATAAAAGGTAAATTAAAACTTATTAATTACAAAGAGCTAAACACCAGAAGTTGAGGGAAGACTTGCAGACTTTTCTCTAATCCTTGGCCAGTGCCATTAAAATAAAGGAAACTAATATATTATGGCTCAAGGGAGTTAGATAAATGAAATTGAGATTTATTTAAATTACGGCTTACCGATTTATTTATTTCATTTAGGAATCAAATAAGATCTCGGTGTTGGTTCGTCTCTGCGTTCTCCGGTTAGTGGTATAGGAGAAGGGGTTGTGCACTTTATGTATCTCTAGGATTGGGTAAATCCTCAAAAGGGTTTCATGGGTTGGTCCAATTCTGGATTCAATGGGTAAGAAGTATTCCAAAAGATAGGAAATCCCAGATTCGGGTTTCCCAGTGCACAACACTGACACGAGGAAACACACACTAATGCGCGAGAAATACCGGTTGAGACACTAAACACTGGACAGCCGAATCCGGGAAAATCGTAGAAAATAGAGCAGAGCGTTGAACCGAAGTATAACTTGTAACTGGAACTGGAAACTGAAACTGACCCATGGTGGTCCTTTGGGTTTTTATGTAGGTTCTATCCCAACGTCGGTGTATATATGAACGTAGGTGCATACGCCTACGTCACGAGTATATATAGATATACTATATGGCTTACAACGTTTTCAGTATATCCATTTGTAATAAGTTAACATAAATTTCATGCTTCTTTATTCAAAATCTAATATGGACTAAAATCATGACTGTATTTGGAGGAATGTCTGAAATGATCCATTTGTTATAAAAAATATCGTATGCACTAAGGGGGAGAGGCACTTTTTCGACTTGTGTATGTTTTCAGTACGAGTCGTAGGCGAGCGCGAGTCGGAAAAGGGCCTCTCCCCCTAGGTGCATAATATACTATTTCGTTTCTTCGGACTTCGGTACTTTATTCGTATAACAGTACTTTGATATTGGCAGTAGGTATACCTAAAAGTTTTAGTCGGATTTAGTACAGTATGCGCTAGACGACACAGGTTATTTTTTTCCACCAAAGCACATGATCTTAAATTTTCAACATTAGTTTATTTATTTCCAACAATTTATTTAATTTTATTGCAGCCAGTGTAAGTATTCCGCCTACAGGAACTTCCGATGCAGAATGCATTGTTAATGAATAAATTATAATTTATAATCGTGATAATTAATGGAAATTTATGATGATCATTGATGTTGATGTTTAATAATGACGATAAATGTTCTCAATGATTGATAAAAGTACAATATTTATGAACGACATGAAGGGATTGACTTTTCCCGCATATAACGCTTTCCCGTTTATAACGCTCTTCTCGGTCGGCCCCTTGAAGAGCGTTATATCGCGATTTCACAAAAATTGCACTCGCTCCCAGCGAAATCGCGGTAAAATTTCAGCTGCAACCACGTTTCACGATCGTGAGATAGGTGGTTACAGTCTGCGACGAATTCAATACGATCATCCGGCAAAAGTCTCGTGCACCCTGAGGACACGGAGCGACCCAAGGACGACCAAGCAACTCCCTTATAAGTTCTTTATACCTATCTTTCTTTTCATTCTCCTTGGTTATGATGTTTTTGTCGGCTGGTGATGTAAATTCGATAACGAACATGGTTCATTTCTCGAAGTCAAGAAGGACTATGTCAGGTCTCGAGTGCGCAACAGAAACAATTGTCGAGAAAATGAAGTTCCAGTATATCCGACACTTCTCATTCTCGGCAATTGATTCTATTTCCCTAGGAGCGTATAGCGGAGCGGTATTTGGTCTGATGCCGTAAGAGTGACAGAGATGGT
>CAKNWW010282905.1:5113-19633 GCA_932074435.1 Andricus kollari
GGGGGGGGGAGGGGTTTCGTGGGAAATTGCGTAGCATAACAGGCCGCAAAGTCGAGCTTGTTAGTGAAAAACAAAATTTCGACAGCCAATCACTGTAGGAAAAAAAGTGTGAACAAAATTACCTGCAATAAAGTCAGCATCAGGGGACAGTCGGCCTAAGTCAGACATTTCTGGAAACCAGTACCCTTGTGGCTGGGGTAGTTAGTCGAGCGGACGGTTTTTGGACTCGCGCGACCTTCCCATTGTTTGAGATTAGACCCAGCAGAGAATAATCAAAATTTTGTAAAACATTAATTAATCCAATTTTTATAGACTGCATTAGCCTCCTTACTTTATTACGAGTGAATCAAATAAAGTTTAAAAAATCTGTTAATATTTAGATGGAATCTGTATTATCATCGGAGTTGGTAACGATCGTGCATATGTAGATAACTTTCAAAAACTATGAAACACTTAATCAACAATATCGATCTAAGGTAACTCTTAAATAACAGAAATTCTTAACGTCATTTCAGACGGAGAGAAGGAGAAAGACCTTTTTTCACAATTTGTTAATTTTTAATTTATAAATGTTCAAATTCCATCTAGTCCGAAATGACGTTCAGAACTTCTGTTATTTAAGGATTTACCTTAGATCGATATTGTTGATTTCCAATTTCATAGTTTTTGAAAGTTATCTACATATGATCGATCGTTACCAACTCCGATGATAATACAGCTTCCATATAATTTAACTTGTTTTCTAAACATAACTCCTAGCTATGAAAAGCGTATATCTGGAAAAAGCATCTGTCTTCGATCTCTCTAGTAGGTTAGTGGTTAAATTACCCGACCGGCAATCGGAAGACGTAGTGTTCCAATCCCACCGAAGCGAAGGAGAAAGATCTTTTTTCAGAATTTATTAACGGTTAATATTTTCAATCCCAGTTGATCTTTAAAGATTTAGTTTCTTTTCAATTATCTTTAAAGATGTTCAAAGATTTATTTTATTTTCGAATAATTTTGTATTTCTTAAATAAATTATTCGGGATGCGAAAAAACGTCTCAGACAAACATTTTTCCTCTATGGGTCCTTCAACAGAATGAGAAAACGAAATTTACAATTCATTCTGATCTCTAGGTTGCATAATCGTTTCACGGTAAAATATTTCCTTTAGGAAATGTGAACTTAGGATAGTAGCCCTAGAGCTTACCGGCGTAAAGGGTATGCATTGCAGGGAGTTCAACAGCATGGGCGTACGTAAAGGTCTTCGTAGTATATGGCCCCAGGATCGGTAGTTACTTACATTAAATTTACTGCATGCAGACACTTCGTTCGCATCTGTATTTTCATATTTATTTAAGAGAAATTTGTTAGTTATGTACATAAATCTGTAGGTAAAGAATCAATCTTCAAGGGATATTTCTTAAATTTGTGAAATAATCATTATAAGCAGAGAAATTAGTCTTCAAAAGTAGGCACTCTTAAATAGGCACTTAAGTAGGCACTCTTAAATATATTTTATATCACACGTGCATGAATATGATTCCTCACTCAGCTCGGAAAACTTCCATCTCAGTTTGAGATGAATGAGAACCCAGGTGAGATGGGTGGTCACAGGACAAGATGAAATTATGACGACAGGCCCGCGAAACCCTCGTATGTCTTGAGGACACAAAACGACCCAAGGATGACAGCTTTCTGCATTTATCTCGCAAGCGCCTTGGCATTTTTTTGGCACACGGGTATGACTTTAAGTTTACGAACCGGTGATAGTTTCGCACCTCTAAGAGCACCGATCACAAGGACAATTACTTTAACCGAATATTCTGGGTACAGTCGATGCAGCTCCCGTTTAAGGTCTTGATACCTCTCCTTTTCCTTCGCCTTGGCAGTGATGTTGTGGGCATGAGTAGAGAATTTGACCACGAATATCGTTCGTTTCTCGAAGTCTCAGAGAACGATGGCAGGCCTCTAGTATGCAGATAGTCTGCAGATAGCCTGTACATATACGTCGTTCCCGCGTGGGTGAGACACCCAGAAGTATGTGTTCTATGTACTCTGCGTGTGCATGACACGCTCTGCACCTCTCGCTGATAACTTCTTGACATAAAATACGGTCAGGGCATACTAAGGTTGAAATGACACCGTCCTGGCATGCGAAAATGAAACCTTCTGTACCTTAATTAAACCCTGATGATCTGAGAAAAGCAACAGATTGCTCCTTCGACAAGGACTGTTTTTCTACATTCCTGTGAAAATTTCCGTGCATTTTCTTGTCGAGTAGCTCTTGATGGAATTTTTCAAATTCTACTTTCTTCACTTCGGCTTTCAGAAGTGAAACATCTAGATCGAGTAATGCACTTTCCTCACTTCTGATGTTAAAATTCAGGCCAAGGGTCTCAGCCGCCTGCTCCGCGGCTTTGTAAAGGAACGCTCCTTTCCCAATCATCTCGTGATTCCTGACCATTTTTTGGAGAGGATCTTTTTTATTTACAACGATGTAGACTGTACTTAGAACAATTCGGTTATTAAGACATTGGAGATTCAGAAGTCCGCGTTTGTCTTGACGGCGTGAGATGTATAATCGCGGAACAGACGAATTGATATGCATGCTTTTATGCATATGCATGATCTTACGTGTGGTGATATCAAGGGCCGTAAGCTCGTTCTTCTACCAGTGAACCACCCCAAACGAGTAGAGTAGAACAGGGACGGCAAGCTATTAGTCGCAGAGACCTTGTTCAACGCTGACAGATTTGAAGACCAAATCTGCCGAAGAAGATGCTTGTATCGGCTTTGGAGAGACTCTTTAACTGATGTTACGTTCTGAATACGGCTTTGAGGCACGCCCAGGTATGTAGTCCTCTCCAGTGTTAAGATGTCTAATAAAACTTATATCCACAAGCTCAGTGTCCTTGGGAACGCCAATAATCTTTCCTTTCTTCAGATGAATTTTGGCACGTTTATCCAATCCAAACTCCATCCCAATCTCTCCTGTGTACTTCAGAGGGGGATCATGGTATCGCCCTGAAAGACGCCCTTCTGGAAGGTAACGTTGTTCATTGTCACACGATAATTCCCAGATGAGATGGTAAGTCTAGTTTTCCATAGGGGCATCAATCTCTCTATGCATCTCACTATGTGTGGATGCACCTTCAAGCTTTCCAATAAACATATGACAAGTCTATGAGAGGTTGAATCGAAAGCTTTCCGATTTTCAATCTAGGCCATTGACAAAACGCGCTCATGGGCTGCAGCATCTTTACAGACGCAACTGTCAATTAGCAGGTGCTATCGACAGCCTGCTACACCTTTTTTCGAGACACGTTGTTGGTACATCTCTTGCCAAAAATCCTCAATTCTTTCAAACAATCCTGTTGTTTAGTACAGCTGTAAACATCTTATACCGTGTGATCAATCGAGTTATTGGCCTGTAATTCTCTGGGTTGGACAAGTTGCCTTTTTTCGGTAGCAGTATAGTGCGTCCTAACACCAGCCACTGCGGAATTGGCGTTTCCGACTTTAAAGAGTAGAAGTAAACTGCTTCTACCAGAAATTCTTGATACCATCTGGTCCTGCAGCAGAAAAGTTCTTTATGTCCCAAAGTGTTTTTTACACATCTTCGGCAGTGACTGATGGAAATTCCTCATCAGATGTTATGAGGTCGCAAAACTCCTTGAAGCGGATGATATTAGCAATATCTTATTTCAACTCCAATGTTTTCGGGATCTTGTATACCGCTCTCCAAAAAGCCTCTACTTCGTCTTGCTTGGGTGGATTTCTGACAGAAACAGGGAGATCGCTGAAGAGGCGCGATGGGTCAGCGAGAGGATGTTGATTCTTCCTGACCCATTTTAGCCTCTTCTGTATTTTCCTCCTTACGTCAGGCAACACCCGTATTTTGTAAGCAATATGCTGCTTGATCGTCAGCAGCTTTAACTTGTTCAGTGTGTGATGGTAGATCCTCAGTTCTTGGGCGAACTTTCGAACCCTTTCCGTGAACGGTCTACCAGATGTTATGTAGTCAATCACATACTGAACACGGGACGCATTCTGTCTTGCAAGTTCAATCTTCTTGCTTATTTGATGCAAGCGTCTTTTGGTCGTTTGATCCATCGTCGGTTTTAGCCTTCGCTTTGAATCAGCCAAAGGTCTCGCAGCACCATAAACTGAACAATTGATGGTCCAGAGGTCGGACTCTTCCAAGATATTCTCACAAAGGAAGGTATCCATTTCAGTCAGATCTTAGGGCTTAGGAGGAACCTGGATATTAATGTTCCTTCTTGTCCTGAAATCGCGATCATCTCTCTCAGGAGGTGCCTGCTTTCCGCGCTTGGTCTCAAAGTCGCTTCCTCCTCTTCATCTGCGGCTTGTTCATACAGCGGTTGGAGAAGCGCTTCGCGTACATATCCCTTTTTCGAGAGGTAGACGACTTGATTTCGCAATGATTGATGCGAAACGTGCTGAAGCTCTGGGTATTTCTGGCACCACAGAGTGTGCATACGCGCCATAAAGCCTCCGTGAACAGGGATAATGCTGCCATGGCAGCAGTCTAGCAAGTCATCCTTGAGATGATTAGTCCACTCAATGTAGGTGTTTCGCCGGTTCGTCTTCTTGTTTCCATTTAAATTATTTTCAGCACCCCGAACTCTAGGATGATCGACACTGTTTGCCGACCCATTGTCGGGTGCTTTGCGCGTTGGATCGTTTTTAACCGCATCTACAAATTTTTGGTGGTTTGATGGTGTTATTGTTGTTCACACGAGCAGGTAGAGAAAGGGTTCGCCCGTCCTTGTAGAGCCTCGCATGCAAGGATAAGGCTGCATACTCTGGGATAGCGCCCGATAGGGGCGGGTAGAAAACAAAAAAATAAGTTGAAATAACCCATAAACTTTTTGTGTCCAATACGTATTTTAGGACGTACAGAGCTTTGAAATTGTATGTAGGTGATCCGCTTTAGTGACAGTGTGCATGCATGGAGACTAGCGAACATCAGCACCACTTCCCCTCTAGCGCCAAGTTTACGAAGTTCGAGGTGTACAAAAAAGGGAAATCTAAGCTCGTTCGGTAAGTTCAAACTTTTACCAATTGATTAATGAAATTAATAAAATAAAATGAATGTCACTTTCAGTAATTTTTATCCAATTGTGCACGTGCCCAGATGACTTTTGTACAACTGTGCATAACATTTTTCAACTAATTTATACCTATCTTGAAATCATTTTTTGATAGTTCGCATATTTTTTGTTTTAATCGTGAACAATAACATTTAAAATAAACAAATTAAATTTTTGGCAAAACTACCCAAGCGAAAATACAATGTTTGATAACAAAATTGTTCGCCTAAATGAGAGCTACAAATTATACTTCAAAAAATGACTGTCTCAATATCAATGCATAATATGAATTGAACGTAGTTTTTGAAGGAAAAAACAAACCTTTCAACCCCTTTTAACAGTGGAAAATTGAAAAACTACCCCTAATTGGGAGTGAAAAGTATTTCATGCATAAGAACGTGATTAGAATAGCTTTTAACTATGTTTTTTATGTAGGTGCGATCGCGTTAGTATATTAACGTATAGTCTCTACGTCCATTTTTCTTACATAGCAACATTTCAACCCCTAAAAACCCGAAAACTACCTCTATCAGGCGGTGGAAGGTACACCGGTACTATAAAGGTAGGAAGAATAGTTTTCAACAGTTTTTCATCAAACAGTGACGCTTCGACTCTTGAAAATCGAAAAACTACCCCTATGAGGGGGTGGAAAATACGTCATAAACCAGAATGTGTATAAAATATTTTTGAATTTTTTCCCCATGGATAGATAGAGCCCCTATCATGGGATAGAAAGTACTTCATGACCAAGAACGAGGATAAAATATTTTTTAATTATTTTTTCTTCTATATATATGGTCACGCTAGTGCCAATGTGTTTGTGTGTGACAATTAGTCTGCCCTTAGGGCTGTCTAATTTTCTCACACAAACACATTGGCCGCCATGGTAGATAGTTAAGAAGGTTCGTAGTGTGTGTGCGTGTATGTGTATGCGTCTTTATTTTGGTATGTTGGTATGTGTATGGTGAGTGTCGACGTGGTAAGTGGCTATGTACGTGAAAAAGGCTATATATGCACGTCGTGTGTATGTAGATTTTGTATGCATGTTGGTCCGTATTGGTATTGGGTGTGTAGGCGCGCGTGTGTGTGTGTGTGTGTGTGTACCCCCTCGTAGGGGTAGTTTTTCGATTTTCAAGAGTCGAAGCGTCACCGTTTCATGACAAACTATTAAAAACTATTCTACCTACTTTTATAGTATCAGCGTACATTCCGCCCCCTGATAGGGGTAGTTTTTGGGTTTTTAGGGGTTGAAATGGTGCTATGTAAGAATAATGAACGAAGTTATTATACATTGGCACTAGCGTGACAATATCTATAGAAAAAAAAAATTAAAAAATATTTTATCCTGGTTCTTGGTCATGAAGTACTTTCTACCTCCTTATAGGGGTCGTTTTTCGGTGTTATGGTTTGAAATGGTGCTTAGTAAGTAGAATTAACGTAGTTATCATAAATTGACACTAATTGATTCTATATATGTGAGAAAAAAAAATAATTCAAAAATATTTTATACACATTCTTGTTTATGACGTATTTTCCACCCCCTCATAGGGGCAGTTTTTCGATTTTCAAGAGTAGAAGCCTCACTGTTTGATGAAAAACTATTCTACCTACCTTTATAGTACTGGTGTAAATTTCAGCCCCTGATAGGGGTGGTTTTATAATTTTTAGGGGTTGAAATGGTGCTATGTAAGAAAAATAGACATAGAGACTATACGTTAATATACCAACGCGATCGTGCCTGCATAAAAAACATAGTTAAAAGCTATTGCAATCCCTTTCTTATGCATGAAGTACTTTTCAATCACCATTAGGGGTATTTTTTCAATTTTCCACTGTTAAAAGGGGTTGAAAGGGTAATTGAATGAAAAACCCGGTTACAGCATGCATTTACGATTAATTTGAGCTTTGTTGCGTCAATTTATGTTTTTTCCTTCCAAAACTACGTTGGGCGCAAAAAATGGGGCGGATGTTGGGGTCCCTCTTTGTCTTTTATTTTGCAATATCTGAATTAACAGTCCCGGACCGATGTACAAAAATCAATATACAGTACCCTCGCACCTTTCGCGAAAGTCTGGGACTGGCATTCGCACTATGTGAGGTTCCCCACCATATCAAAAATCTTTCACCTACAAGAACATTCAGAGGTTATTATGCTAATTTTAAATACCAATCCTGGAAAAACTTCTGGTTTGTTACAAGTTTTATTCATATAAAAGAAAAATTAAAAACTTGATAACTCTAGAAGAGCATGTATGTGTTTTCATATAAAACAATTTGTATTGAATTTGTCTCAAATTGATAGCGATTTATAAATTGAAACTTAGTGGGATCAAAGCGAGTAGGGGGAGTTGCCATAAGTGGTAGTGCGATAGATGGGAGGGTACTGGAATATCCATTTAATATAATAGAATTGAAAATAATATAGAAAAGTTCGCGTTTTTGCCGTTTTCGTCGATGGCTGGAACTTTAATTTTAAGAGGTCTATGCACGAATGTTGGGGAAGGACAAAGGCATCGCGCGTAGCGCGAGTAAAATGCAGTATTGAGCGAGAGTGCACAGTTCGACTGACGCGCGCCCTATTCATGCTGAAACTTGTGAGCGAAGCGAGACACGCGCATTGCGCGTGATGAGAATATGCCCGCACGACGGGCAGATTATTTTTACTTTTAAGTTGTGAACAAATAATTCTCTGGCTCCGCTGTGATTTGAACAGAGGTCTTCAAATGGGCGGTCTGGTGCTCTAACTCACCAAGCTACGGAGAAGACTAGATTCATTTTGCATAACCTCTTACAAGCGAATTCCATCGTAATTCTTCATTTTTGTAAGATAAAATACAGAGATATCTTAATTTTTTTTGATTATATGGTGTAGACTAGATCTTTATAAGTAATTATAATTGATGTCTAACATTTGGATTATTAACATTTTTAATTTTTTTATCAAATTAATCTTGTCTTCTCCGTAGTTTAGTGGGATAGAGCATCAGACTGGCAATCTGAAGACCTGGGTTCGAATCCCAGCGGAGCTAGAGAAGAATTGGTTTACAATTTATAAACAAAAAATATTGATTCAAGACCAGGCAGAGAAAAACAACTAGCATAACATGAATTATAATTACTTATAAAGATCTGGGCAACAGCTTAATATAAAAAAATAGGTATTAAGTATATTTTGTATCACACCTGCATCATAAGTACAATTTTAGCGCTTCCAAACGAGCCCTAAAACAGCATGTCTAGGCCTAGATCATAAAACGGTTTACTTAGGGTCCTAGGCTTATAAACTGTTGACGTACTATGATATGATTGGCTAACTAGCAGTTGCACAGTGGGCTAATGGCCTTAAGACGTCCCCTTTATATTAGAGCATCTCTATGAACAAAAGAAATGTTGTTTTTTTAAATACCGATTTTTAAACAACAGTATCAAAAAACTTGTTCATAATGTTATGACTTCAAACGTTAAGTTTCGCATTGATTTAACATGGGAGAAAGGCAGCTTATTGTAAAACTAATATTTAAACGCGAATGTGTTACAAACAATTCCGCATTTCAGTATATCTTTCAGAATTCGTTAGAAAATAAGAATCAATCATAAATTTTAAGGGTGAACGACTTTAAGCCACTCTTATGGGTCCCTAAAGAAAACCCCATAAAAGAAAATGTTGAATTTTACGGAATATTACGGTTTATCAAAGCTTTTTGAAAGTTTTTTTTTCATAAATAATCACTAATCGTTAACGGAAGATTACCCAGTCATTTCCTAATTTTTAATATCTTAAACAATGTTAATTTGTTTAAACATTTGTTTTCTTTAGGTAGTCGCGAAATTAACGTATTTTCTAAACATTATGAGTACTTTAATCAATGATAATAATAAAATAATTTGTTTAAATAATTTTACAATTATTTAAATAATATGTGCGTGTAAATTATGAATACAATTCTATTTTATTTAAATATTTTTAATATTACTTTTCCGTATACGAAAATTTAATTCATTTCGATAAGAAAGGATTAGCCGCGAAACCGAAAGTACCACTTATAAATTCAGAAAATTTTTGAAATTCACGTCCGATATTAAACAAAGTGGAATAATTATGACAGATTTTTCCGAGGTAAGTGCTTTGTTTAAAAAGAAAGAGTTTTTGGAGCATACCTAGAGGCAGGCCGGGCTTGGGCAGATGGGACTATATGAAATTTTTAATTTTTTTTTTCTTTCTTATTAGTAATCTGCTAAAGGCTGGTGCTCTTCTCCGTATACAATACAAACCAACCATGACTGTTTTGGTTCTAGTTCTGTCCCTGCACTCCCCCTCCATTAACAATAGAGTAGCCTCGGAATGGATTGAGATGGATTGATGCGCTGAGAGATTCTTTCAAGGAACTATTGGGAGTTGAAGCTACAGGACAGCACAACTGCGACATAGAACGCGGTACATTGGAAACGCGATTGAAAGAATCTGTGCCTCTGAGGTTAGGGATATAATTAAGAACTTAAAAAATGGTAAGGCTGCTGGTGTAGATGGTATTAACGATGAAATTCTTGAATGCGGTGGTAATTGAATGCGGTGGAATGGTGGTAAGCAAAATATATTCAAAAATACTCATTCATAAGTTAATGAAAATAAAAGAAGAAAATATATGGGAAGTCCAATGTGGATTTATGCCAAGAAGATAATGTGCGGATCGCATATTTAGCTTAAGACTGATCACAGAAAAATGTTTGGGAGTAAATAAAAAAGTTTTCTGTGCATTTGTTGACCTAGAAAAAGCGATTGACCAGGTGGATAGAAGTGAAGTGTTGGGAAGACCTGAAAGAGTACGGAGGCAATGGATGGCTTCTACAAGCAATAAAAACAATATATGCAAGTAGCAAAGCGAGTGTGATGGTAAATGGGCAACTGAGTGGCTGGTTCGATATTATGCAAGGTGACAAGTGGGATGCGTTACGTCCTCATGGCTATTTATTATATTCATGGACAAGTGTCTAAGTATGGCCCTCTTATAGGAAGAAGGTGTGGATCTCGGGACAGTGAGGGTACGTGGGTTAGCGTTTCCAGATGATAAGGTTTTTATGGCAGAGTCAATCGAAGACTTACACAGAATTAGGAGGAGACTGAATACTAGCATGAAAACATGGGTCTCAAAATTAACTTGAATACAAAATTTTTGCATATTATTACAGCTTAAAGTTTCAAACCTTTTGAAAAAGAATCTGGAAAAGTTTTAAGACATTTTTTGATTTCACAGGATTTTACTGACTATTAGGAAAAATTCGAGTAAATTACACTGCTTCTTTTAAATCTGCATACTTGAAATAATTACCTTACAATCATCAGAATTCTTTTTGACAATTTTAAAATTTTTTTGAAAATACACTCGGGCCCCGAGTTCAGTAACCCCGCTTTGTGTTTTCCGAGAATTGACGCCGCGCCGCGGTTTCGGATGAGAGGGGCCGCGGAAGGATATACGGTGCTCACTCAGGCGTGACAAAACAGTAGCATACCGATAAAGCGCAGTACCCCAACGGCCAAGCTGGATAACTGCGTCCTGTTGCGCAACATTATGACACGACCCTGGTGTTTATGTTCGGAAAACCTTGCTTTGAGGCGAAGGTCAGAACCAAAACAGTACTCAATTCGGGTAAGCGTGTATTTTTAAATATACATGAATTTTCAACCAAATTGTTAAATTTTCAATTGAAAAAGGAGTACTTTTCAACCTTAAATGAATAGTTAAATTTTCAGTTAAATTAATTAATTTTCAACAAAGTAGTTGAATGTTCAAGCAATAAAATTAATGTACAACAAATTAGTTAAAATTTCAACCAAGTAGTTGACTTTTCTACCAAAAAAGATGAATTCTGAATGAAAATTTTAATAAGCGATTTTTTAACTGAAAATGATCAATTCTCAACCAAAAATATCACACTTCCCGAAAAAAACGAGAAATCATAATTCTTTAAAAAAGGGAAAACGAGGGAAATAGGGGAAAGAGTATGTAGTCTGTATTTAGATGCTTTATTTGCAAAATAAAATCACTAATTTTCATTTTTTCAAGCATTCAAAAAATTCTTATTCACATTTATATTTTCCATTGTGATGCCACATAATACTTCAACCCCTAAGTCAAAAATCGTCACGAAACCTGTTATCCCCCTCCCTACCCTGGCAATGTTACGTAGTTTCTCAATGGCCCCTTACTTTTATTTAATAAAAATTTTATTTTATTGAACATGTTTACAAGTTTGCAACTTAATGTAAGAGATAAGACGATTGCTTGAAAAAATGAAATGCTTAATAGGAAAAGTTCAACATTTTCTATGTATATTTAGAGGAGATAATTCCCCACAAAAATATACCTACTTTTCTTTACCTGCAGGTTTAAATCGTAAATTCAAAGGACAAGGTACTTTGCAAAATTCTTTCCTGCATGTAGTTTGACCAGCAATGGTATTAGGTTCTTCATTTAGATTAAAAAATTTTTAGACCAACCAGAGATCCTGATTTCCAAGATTTTTAAAACAGTTACCAAAAATACCTTCCTGAGACAGAACCTAATAAATACGACTTCTTCCAGACTAATAGTTGAAATTTTTTTTTAAACGAAAATTCGAATCGATTACGTTTCGGGAACATAGCTGGTTTCCCTCATCAGATCTTAAAACAGTTTAAAAAAGATTCCGTGCAATTTTCTTTACGTGTGAGTTCCATGTCTTTCGAAAAATATATATAGTGTTTAGGTAGCGCTGTAGAAAGATTTGTATTTTTTATTTATGTAATGAAACTATTGTTTAAACTGTGGGGCATACCTGCTTCGTCCTCACAAAAAAATTATTGTCTTTTACCACAGTTTGAACAATAGTTTCATTACATAAATAAAAAATACAAATATTTCAACAGCTCTATTTAAAAAGTTTTTATATTTTTGTAAAAGACATGGAACTCACACATAAAGCAAATTGCACAAAATATTTTTTAAACTGTTTCAAGATCTGCCGAGGGAAACCAGCTGTGTTTCCGAAACGTAATCGATTCGAATTTTCATTTTCAAATAAATTTAAACTATTAGCCTGGACGATGTCGTATTTATTAGGTTCTTACCTAAATTTAGAAACTTTTAAAATACAATTTTTGGCCATCTCATATATGTTTAAAATGTAAAGCTTTTTCGGGTTTCAATCGTGTGCAAAACTACGAACTTGCCGACGCTTCGTGAACATATATTCTCTACGATGCCTGTGATTGGCCAGAGCGCCCCATGGTAGGGACTGCTCGAACTTGATTGGCCAATCAAGTCTTTTTTAAAAAACCCGGGAGAACGGAAAGTCTCTATGTTTTCTTGGAAAATATTGTATGTTTTTGCGATTACGGTTGTTTTGTCAAATAAAGTGCTATGTCCTGTTTCTATATGATGCTCATCTAGTGCTGATTGCGTGAAATGTTTTAGCCTGACTTTACCCTCATGTTCCTTTACACGTTGGCACACCGCCCTCCCGGTTTCTCCAATATAGACTTTGCCACAAGAACAAGGGATTTTATATACTCCCGGATCACTGAGAGGTGTCTTTTTATTTTTCGGATTGTTTAGAAGTTGTACTATTTTTGCAGGTGGTTTAACTATGGTTTGGATGTTGTGTTTGTTGAGAATTCTTCCTATTTGTTCTGTGATACCTTGAATGAAGGGTAGGATTATGTTATTTTTTCTCTCTCTATCTTTAGTGGGTTGTTTTGACTTGTTTTTTTTAGTGTATTTTCTTATTGCTTTCTCAATTTGTTTGTTTGTGTAATCGTTTTGTATTAGGATTTGTTTAAAATTTTGTAATTCCTTTTGTAAGTTATCTTTATCTGTCATGGAGACAGCTCTGTATACAAGGGAATTGACACAGCATTTTATTTGACAAAACAACAACACCCTAATAGCATTAATAGGGATAATGGATATAATACCAATCCGATTTGGCTTTCCGTCCTCCCGGGTTTTTTAAAAAAGACTTGATTGGCCAATCAAGTTCGAGCAGTCACTACCATGGGGCGCTCTGGCCAATCACAGACATCGTAGAGAATATATGTAAGAACAACATAACCTGAAACTGAAAATTTCAGGTCAGCCCTGAAGAAGTGAACTGCAATGTTCACGAAACGTCGGCAAGTTCGTAGTTTTGCACACGATTGAAACCCGAAAAAGCTTTAAATTTTAAATTTCAATTTATCATAATGAATCATCGTGAAAGCATTAAATCTATTATCTCATATATGTATAATATATATTTTTCTTATAAAGCCTCGACTGACTTCAACCCAAAATGGCTTGCATATGCCGGCTTTTTTCTGAATATACTTCTGGGATGCCCCACGATCATTTTGAGCCCAAAAAGAAAAAAATCGCTTGGGCACTTCTTGAGAAAACTCTTTTCATGATTTTTTTGAAGAGGTTAGTCAACATATTTTAATGAAAATAAGTTAAACGTGGGATTTCCTTGGGTCAAACCATTCATTCGGTCATCCAAAAAAGGTCTGCAGATGCTAAGCATCTTACGAGAACTGAAACTGTCCCGAAAACTGCTTGAAAATTGCCTTATTCCAGTTCATCCTATTTCCCAAACAGCTAAACAAGAATTAAAGTGCTTGATATTTTCTGCAAAATTAAAAAATTCGAATATTCTGTCTCTAAAAATTTGGGAGTTATAGTCCTAAGAAGTCGGTTTTAAGCGAATAATTTGAATTTAAAAAAAATGTATATATATATATATATATATATATATATATATATATAGTTTTAGGAAATGACTTATTTCCTATGCATAGCTGGTGAAAATTGCCGCATAATTACACGGAAAGAAGTTTGGGTAAGCGGCTGCACTAGCAGTAGTAGAGCAGCGCCACTGCGCGTGTGGTGCAGACACAGCGTCACATTCGGGTGAACGAATGCCTCAAACGTGCGTCGAAATTCTCTCCTGCCTGTGGGACAAAATTTGTCCCATAAAAGGGAAAGCAATCCGCATTATTTTTTTTGGATTTGCTAAGAATTAGGTCCTCCTTAACCTATCTGGTGGAAACTTTCTCCTGAAATGCTCGCGAAATGAGTTCTTTTTGAAAATGATAAATTTTATTTAAAAAATTGACGTTGAACAAAATTTCATAAAAAAAGGACCATATACAGAAGGCCATAATTTTGGTTCTATTACAGCTAAAGTATTGTTTTTTTAGATCTTCTCAAAACTAGGTCTTTTTTCAATAACTTACTGGCAACTTTCACCTAAAACACTAAGGAAATGAATTCTTTTGAAAAACGATAAATTTTATTTTTAAAATTGACGTTGAACAACATTTTATAAAAAATAGTCATATTCAAAAGGCCATAATTTTGGTTCTATTAGAGCCAGAGCAATACTTTTTTTAGATCTAATCAGAATTAA
>CAKNWW010282945.1:1298-19072 GCA_932074435.1 Andricus kollari
TTCACACCAGGCACTTCTACCGAAAATGGTTTGACAGACTTAGGCCACTCTTTTTCAGGTTGAGCTAACCAACCGGGACCTGTAGTCCAAAACATATTTTTGATGAAATCTAATGTTAGTTGTCCCCTAGCAAGCGAATTGGCAGGATTATCTTCCGATCTGATGTGTCTCCACTGGACTTGATCTCCTAGAGATTGAATATCAGCAACCCTATTCGATTCAAAGGTCTTCAGCAAATGAGGAGCCTTTTTCAACCAACACAATACGATTGTGGAATCGGACTAGAAAGTCACTCTCTACATATATCGGAAACTCGAATTGCGCTTTTGATTCGACGTATAGTTTTTTGAGAATTGAAGCTGCACAAAGTTCTAGTCGTGGAATCGTGACACCACTTAATGGAGCCACCCTAGATTTACTACCAACAATGTTAACTGTAACAATACCCTTCGCCTTAAGAGATCTAATGTAGAGACATGCTCCATAACCATGAAGACATGCATAGAAAAAACCATGGATTTGGACTTCGATTGGATTTTCGCACAATAATTTTGGTGGCATTGAAAAATCCTGTAAACATTAGTGTTGATCAGTTAATATTTTCCATTTGATATGAATATCTTGAGGAAGTGATTCATCCTAAGTGATTTTAGATTTCCAACAATCTTGTATCAAGACTTTGGCGTAGAGACCCACCGGCCCCGAAAGTCCGAGCGGATCGGAAATTTTAGAAGTTTCACATAGAAGCTTTCTCTTGGAAGATGTGTTTTGAACGTTGATGGCTCAGCCTTGTATGTAAGGATATAGTGCTGGGAATCTCAAATAATTGCAAGATTTTTCTGAACAGGAGCTTCTTTAATGACACAATCTAGATTTAAAATTTTCTTTTCGATGTTACGTAGAATGGAAGTATGATTGCAAGACCATTGTCTGATAGAAAAACCAACACGACCTAGCAATTCGATCATTTCATCGCGAATACTTAAAATTTCATCAATGGAATTTGCGCTAGAAACTAGATCATCAACGTAAAAATCCCGGAAGAGAATTTTACTGGCACGTGGAAACTCCTTACCTACATCGCGAACAAGGTGATGTAAGGTGCGAATTTCGAGAAACGGTGCACAGGCAGTTCCGAACGTTACTATGTTTTTTTTTGTTTTTTTTTCTTTAATTGAAAAGTTCTGATTTTATCCTGATGATATTACAAAATTTTCTGAAACTTTTTATCGTCCGGATAGACCAGGACCTGCCAGTGCATCTATTCGATGTCGACTGTTATCACATAAGTATGTGTTCGAAATCTAAGACCCTGTTCAAAAATCGTATTCTGAATCGTGAGACCTACCAATAGAACCTCATTGAGTGAAATTCCGGTCGAAGTTTTGGCTGATGCGTCGAAGACCATTCTAACCTTAGTAGTTGCACTAGCTGTTTTAATCACGGAATTATGAGGAAGATAACATACCTCCCTTGTGTCGTCACACAGAGTCATGTGGTTTCATGAAATGTACTCATTAAGTACTTTATGATATTCGGATTTTAAATGCGAATTGGATTCAAATTTTTTCTCAAGTGCGTAGGAACGCTTTAATGCTTGACTTCTAGATTCACCTAGCTGGAATTTACTATCTCGAAAGGGAAGTCGTACGATGTATCTACCGGTCTCGTCAAGTTGAGTATTGTCTACGTAATGTTGTTCACAAGAAACGTCATCGCGAGATTTTAAAGGTTCATGATCAAAATCTTCTATTGCCCAAAAACGCTCAATCAGTTTGTCTAATTTGATGACATTGCAAGAAGCCCTTGCAGATGTCACGAGAATGCCTGATCCTCCTGCACAATCCAACCTAAAGTAGTTTTTTGCAGAATGACTTGAGAATCTTGATGTCAAAGTTTGATCTGACCTATAGACAGCGCGGATAGAGTTGTACCTGCGGTTAATAAAATGTCAGCCGACTTGGGCACATAAAATTGCGGATCTGCAAGTTGCAAGTTTTTAGGAATGTCGAACAAGTCTCGAGGAAATGCTTTATTGGGCAATTGTTACAAGCTGAAGAAAATGTAGCTTCAGTCTAATCGTGAGATATCGTACATAAACCGTTAACTGCTCCAATATTAATTGGACAAGTTTTTTTAGCTAAATTTAGCGACTTTGCAAAATTAACAGTAATTAAATTGACTGTAGAATAAGAATCTAATAGTGCCCTTGCCATTAAGCAATTTCCCAGGTTGTTTTGAACCATCAAGACAGCAGTAGTCATTAATTGAGAATCTGACAGAAACGCTTCAGAATCGTACGAGTGAAGATATAGTCATACTGTTGAACTGGTAGGACCTGAAACTTTCGAATCTCCCCCCTTTTGAGAAGATTCTGATTTAAGTGATTTTGCTGTTTTATCAGCATGCAATAAAGTATGATGGTTTTTATCACACTTCTTATAACGGTGCAGGCTCTTGCAAAGCAACGAATGTGCACAAAGACAGTTTTTACACAATTTGTGTGTTTTCACAATGTTCCAGCGTTCTTGAATTTTGAGTTCGTTAAAAATAGGACATCTATAAAGATGATGATCTTCCTTGCATTAAACGCAGGTAGAACTCGAGGACTTAAAAGCAAAAGTTATGACAGCATTTGCTTCCAACTTTCTGACTTTCGTAAACGGTTGGCTGAGTTTGTCACCCCCCCCCCCCCACCCTTTTCCTTGCGATAGTGCGGCCACTCAAGACAACCTTTTCTAATGAACGAAGTTTAAAAACTGTCGATTGAATGAATTTATATACTTCCTCAAGATTTGGAAGCTGGTTTCCGTTGTGACGTTGCAAAATTCTTGCAATTCACAAGTTCTAATTAATAAAATTTTATTTGACATTTAGAGATTTTCCGTAAATTTATAGATTTAGTTTTATAAGGTCAGAAATCGCGGCTGTGGTATGGAAACTCCATGACTAGGTCTCGATTTAAGGATTATAATTTTATGGACTTATTCTGTTCGTTTATTTTATTTTTTGTAATGATTCGGACTCATCGAGACATCGTGGGACATCGAGGGACTTCTTTCGATTTCGAGACTCAAATGGGACGCCACTAGAGACTCATAGAACGTCTGCATTCCATCGACATACATTTTAAGCCGTTTGAATTCTCCCGCCTTTTCTATCTACTGTCGTCTGCCAGACTCAAAGGAGCTGTGGATCCTCATCTGAAAGTTACGAAAAATCTGGAATCTTCGTCAATTCCCAACATGACTAGGGAATCTCAATGCGCAATGCCCTCTTCAAGTCGGCTGATACCAATTGGTACCGAACCAAATCCTGCTCTGATCAGCCAGGGTAATTTCGGGCTCTCTAACTGGGCCTTCTTATTCATTTTTTATAATATAGTGAATCGGTTATAAACATTATTTTTGAAATGATTCCCCAATTGTGATATATTTTGTGTGTAACCAGTGAACTGAGCCCCCAGTCAAGTGCTGCCCCGTCGTGTATGACCCTTGAACTCTGACCCCGTCGAGCATTTCGAATAATCCTATTTTTGCCACGTAATGCAGTCCCGAGTTGTGTTTTATACCGAAACCCAATCTTTATTTATGAGTGATTCCCCTTTCATGTGTTAACCTAAAAAGGTGTACATTTTGATGCCACGTGTTTGTTAATTATTGGATTGAGTTTAGAGTCAGTAGGGATAGTCGAGCTGGTGTCTAAAGTGTCCAGTTTGTCGTCCACATTGTAAATATTAATCATTTTAAAAGGTATATCATTTTTAATTGCGAATTGAAAACCGCCCCCCCCCCCCTGACGAGTATCGCGGTCTTTTCGCACTATATTAAAGTTTTTCAATGAAAAATTAGATTTAGGTTTTAGCCAGGTATCACAAAGCAAAATTATGTCATATTGATGTATAATTCTCTCTAAAGATCCTTTTTTGCTAAATATACCCCTGGAATTCCATTGCGAAAGTTTTAATTTATATAGCTTAGCCATCGTAAGAAAGAGAGAGTGAGAAAAGCAATATTATAAAATTACTTGTTCTCATTTTGTGATCGCTACATCGACAATGGATTTTGGGGCTGGGGAATTTGTTGAAAGGCACCCAGCATAGAAAGCATGGGCCCGAATTGCGAAATAAATTGATTTAACATAAAGAATAGTTGGATTAACGTCTGAGCAAAATTTGGAGGCAACATGGGAAACGACGGAATGGACTTCGGAATTATTTCTTGATATATGTAAGGATTGTTTTTGAATGAGCTTTGTATTAACAGGAAGAGAGTTACTACGTTGTAAGGGATTTCTGGTGAATAACCTTCCTCATTATTGCCAGGTCTCAATGGAGAGTCCAAATCAAAATTGCCTAAAAGAGGAAAGTTAGAATAGTTAAAGTGGGGTATTAGCAAAAGTGAAGCTGTAAGAAACGGAGGAGGGGAGTTGATAATATTATTTATGTCAACCGCTTCATTATTGGCCTTTACATTTTTTTTCTTTGTGGTGTAGACCGGAAGCTTGTTTAATGGGGATATTTCTGAGCACTCAAATTTTTCTAATATCTTGCTGCTCATTGTAGCTCGGACAAGATTTCTCTTTTACAAGGAGGTCATCTTGACAGTTCACACAAGCATGGGCCTTCCTTGTAGGGACATTCTTCCTCTTCTACGTGTGGTTTGTTTCCACAAAAGATACATCTAAGGCTTTTGCACTGAGTTGCAACGTGACCAAATCTAAAACATGCATAGCACATTTTCACCGTAGTTATATAAGGGTCAACCCTCATTTGTACCTGATAAAGTCAAAGAAAGTCAGGAACCTCCTGACCTCCAAAGGTTATTACGACCGTGGAAAGGGGGTACCGGACACTTATCTATTTTTTAATAAAACGTCTTGCACTCAAGACTTTACATCCGTTGTTGGTTTCCGTAAATTCTTTTATTTCATGAACGGAAATACTAGTGGGAATATCTCTAACTATTCCCTCCATAGAAAGCCTATAGTTCGGTATAAAGGCTTTAAGTTTTGCTGCTCTGAGTAAATTATTATTTACCGTGATGTTATGGACGTTTTTACCGATGGTGCATTCTACCGAGATGCAGATAATTACCCACCGACAAAATGTGAAAGATGCTTCCTCTAAAGTTGCAACCATAATAAAAAATGGTCCCTTATTATCAGCACTGTACCTGTTGTTCGGTAATTTCACTGGGTCTGGTTGATTTGTCGTGGACGCTTTAACTCTTCCATCACAAAGAACTTTCGTTTTTGAATGATTAATGAACTCCTCATAAGTTCTTTTTAATGATTGATTTGATTGATTTGATTAGATTTGGATCAATTTGCTTTTGCGATTCTTGCTTAGATTTTAGTTTTTGACTACTTTGATAATTGAGGTTAAGAGCGTTTGCCAAAACCTCTAAAAAATCAGTAGGAATAGTTGGGTGAATATTACCTGGGTTTTCTAGTAAAGAACTTTGAAGCATTTCCTGAGAGAGATTACCCAATGAGACATTCAAGATCTCGCCATTTAATTGAGCGGGGTCGGACTTCCCGTCTTTCAAGGTTTCCATGGCTTCTGCCATGTCAATACTATGCCGCATGACCCCGTGGGCCGGCAAAGCATAAGCCCCTACGCACCTGTAAGAAGTCAAAAAGACCGAACAAAGTCACACTTAGGACTTAGAAAAATTCAATTTTTTCCTCTTGTCGCAGACCAATGCCAGCCCTAAATGGCGATTTTTCTTTAAAACTTCACGAACGATAGCAACAACAATATATCCGTGTGCTTCACCTCCTATTCGTTTCTCGTCGGTTCAGGGTTTAAAACCCTAAGTGATCAACCTTTTAGTCTTAGTCCCTGTGTCTGGGCCAATCCGAATTGCCGTATGCATGGAAAATCGGATGATTAAGAACCGGGTAAATGTTTAACTAATCGGAGATTAGATTAAAATTTGATCAGAGAAGCCGGTAGAACGCATCCCTGGTGGACCGGCCGAACGCAATCATTACGCTATAGCGTAATGGTAAAGTAATGGTAAAGTAATGTTAAAGTAATATGGCATTATAATTATTGAAAGAAGCAAAACAAATATGTAAACTGTTGAAACTATAATAATACGTTAAAATTTACGTTAAATGATCATGCCGTGATTGCAACAAGTTTCTTTTTCAGCGTTAAAAAATGAAAAAATAATGTGTCTGTCATTGCAGTCTGATAACGGG
Organism: Andricus kollari; assembly: GCA_932074435.1. Lineage (NCBI taxonomy): Eukaryota > Metazoa > Arthropoda > Insecta > Hymenoptera > Cynipidae > Andricus > Andricus kollari. The sequence goes on from CAKNWW010282945.1 coordinate 7,509, forward strand.
GGTTTCAAGCAGGTTGCCAATATGCAGGGGCCCGACTTCACTTGCAGCCACTTTGTTTTTTTATTTTTTAACGCTGAAAAACCAACTTGTTGCAATTACGGCATGACCATTTAACTTAAATTTTAACGTATTATTATAGTTTCAACAGTTTGCATATTTGTTTTGCTTCTTTCAATAATTATAATGCCATATTACTTAAACATTACTTTACCATTACTTTACCATTACCCTATAGCGTAATGATTGTGTTCGGGCGGTCCGCCAGGGATCGCAAGTTAATGCCGGCTTAATCATTGATTGACAAATAATCACATTATATATTCGAAGAATTAACATCTTATTCTAAATTATTTCAATAGTTAATGGCTAAAAACTGCGAAAAGCGCATAGCTTAGTCCTGTTCTACGGTGGACAAAACTCATTTAAATAAACTCGCGTGATTCAATTCGTTCCTTAAACACTGTGTGAAGTTAAGGATACTTCTCGGTCACTTAAAAAAAAATTAATTATTTAAATAATATTCATTCCTTAAACATACCACACGCCTCGTGAGCAGAAGAAATAATAATCCGAAATAATTTTACCGGGTTTAAGATTAGGTAAAATAAAAATATCAAATACACGAACTATTTCAATACATTGCCTAGGCATTCCATATCATCCCTAGATATTATATATGTTACAGGCAAAGTATATTATCCGGCAATATATATAATCCCTAGGCATTATATAGAATGCCCATAATATTTAAAAAAAAACTTTATTTTGCTGTTTAAATTTTACTTGCGAGATGGAAAACAACACTGGTCACAGCCTATGTTTTCGAGGATGCTGAGTACGAATTCGGATTTGTGGTGTTTCTATGACGTCACAGTTTGTCTGTAACCTAAAAAAAAAACAGTTTATTGGTAATTGTATGTAAAAGATGTATTTTTTTAAATGCAAAGTGGTCATATCCTATGTTTTCGAGGTCGCTGAGTACGAATTCGGAGCCGATGTTTTTCTATGACATCACATTCCGTCCCTAACCTAAAAAAAAACGGTAAATTGGTAATTTTATGTGAAACATGTATTTTTTCAATGCAAAGTGGCCATATCCTATATTTTTTAGGTTCCTAAGTACAAATCCTGAGTCCGTTCGGTACCAGGGTCCCAGCCTTTGAACTTTGATACGTAACTTCGGAAAAACTTCTAACCCAACAGACCAGACTCGCCCGATTCCTCGTTCAGCGAAAATTGAAAGCTACCCTCGTGAAAAGAAAGATCAACTCAATACCACTTTAAGATCAGTTTCAAACAACGTTTGGTCATTTTCTGGTCTGTATCCTTCAGCCTATACCAGCATCATTTTTAAGGCATTGAAATAGACACCACTTTCTCTCTCTCTAAAATAAGGACAGCTGCCTATATCAACAGACTAGCTATACCTAAAAGTCCTAAAGAAGCTGGGCTGATTTATGAGCATTTATGAGATCTAGAGGCTTCCACCAATTTTCGTTATATTTATGATTATTGGGGGTTTAAACTGCTGTCTGGGACAAAAGGACTGTGGTCTTCTGGGGCCCACAAAAAAAACAGTTTAAGATGACTTTAAGACAGGCCTATACCTGCCTATACTGCAGTCTTAACCCTAGTAGCAACGTCTGGCTTGTATGACAGAGGCCAGAGTCTGACTCAGCATCTGCTCCCTTTAGTCGACCAGACTGCCGGGAGAAATTATCAGACCAGACGATAAACCGAATCTGGTGAATAAAGGAACCAGATTCTGGTATTTAGTTCAAACACTAGTAATTAATGCAGAAATTAATTAATAAAATTGAAAATCTGGCAATCGGAAATCTGAACGATACATAAGTATCCCCAAACATGCAATAAGCGTATACAACAAGGGGTTATGTTTGTAATATTTCAGTGTGTCTCGCCTGAAATGTAATGACGTCTCCGCAGTATATTCTCCTAGAAAATGCTAAAATATAGTGTAAAACTATTACAAAAAGCTATTTAGTACCATTTTACGTGATTTTAATTTTGTCTGGTGTATATCATGACCATTTAGGGCCAGGATCTGCTATACCAGACTCTGGCGCCAGAACAGCACGCCAAAGCGGAACCAGCCGGACGCCAGGCTGCAAACAGATTCTTCTTTTTCTGGCGCCAGTCTGCAGTTATCTTGCTACTAGGGAAGTTGGTGTTTATTTTCACGAGGGTAGTCGAAAATCAGTTGATGCCATTGACAGCATTGTCAACGGTCGATCGCAGGTGAGTTTTCCGTCCAGGGGGTGATCACCCTCATACCTCCCCAGGACTAAGTATGAGGGCTTTCCGACTTGGACGAGGTCAAAGTCAACTCGTCGTCGGACACACCAAGGTTTCATCCACACGCCCTAATGCCCCCCTGCAAGACAGTACGCTCCTACTGACTTCGTTACTCCAACAGATAGTGATAGGAATCATTCTACACATCCCCTTTCAGGGCAGTCGTCATCGTTCACAGCGTCTGTCGGAGTAGCAGGATTTCGTCACTCGTTCAAGCAACAAGATCATACTGAGATAAAATAAAAAAAATGCATGCATGATCTGATATCCAAACATACAATTATGCAGTGCGAGAACGCGCAAAATGCTGGTTCACACGGTTGTTATCTGGAAAATACTGTCAACAGCATCAACTGATTTTCGACTAGCTTTCAATTTTCGCTGAACGAGGATTCGGACGAGTGGCGAGTCTTGCATGTTGGGTTAAGAGTTTTTCCGAAGTTACGTATCAAAGTTTAACGGCTGGGACCGTGGTACCAAACGGACGGTTAGGGACGGAATGTGATGTCATAAAAACAAAACGGCTCCGAATTCGTACTCAGCGAACTCGAAAACATAGAGTATGACCACTTTGCATTGAAAAAATACATTTTTTACATAAAATTCCCAATAAACTGTTTTTTTCAGGTTAGAGACGGAGCGTAACGTCATAGAACCACAAAGACTCCGGATTCGTACTCAGTGACCTCGAAAACATAGGATATGAGCACTTCTCATAGGTACGAATCATGTTTCACCTGAAAACAGCGATTTTCATATTTTTTTAGGTTAGGGACGAAATCTGACGTGATGGAGCCAATCGGACCCCGGATTCCGATTCAGCGACCCCAAAAACATAGAGTAAGCCTATTCTGGTTTCTAGTGTAGACAACTTTTTTTTGGAGCTGTGTTTTTTAAACAATTTTCATAAACAAATTCAGAGTTTGTTTTTTTTTCAACGAATAGGCTAAATTTGTTTACGGAATCAACTAAGAATATTTTTTCGGTGACTCTTTGATATAATACTATGCAAATTCCCAAGAATTATGAATTATTTAAACAATTTTCATAAACCAATTCCGAGTTTGGCTATTTATCAACAAATAGGCTCAATTTTTTGACCGAATCAACTAATTTGACTCAAATTTGGAGGACTTTCTATGTTTGCACATTTGAAGCAATATCACGATTGAATGATTTCCAAAACAAACTTGCTGCAATTACGGCATGATCATTTAACGTAAATTTTAACGTATTATTATAGTTTCAACAGTTTACATATATGTTTTGCTTCTTTCAATAATTATCATGGCATATTACTTTCACATTACTTTACCATTACGCTATAGCGTAATGCTTGCGTTCGGCCGGTCCGCCAGGGAGAGCCAGCCTACTAGACAAGGAATTAAAGCATATAGAAAAAGATGGGATTGAAAGAGATAGGCGAAAGGGCTGAATTGATAGAGATAGAAAAAATAGACAAAAAAAAGGGACAAAGTTGAGAATTTAAAGGGATTTCTCTTAATTTTAATTCGCGGAATTTAACGCAGTATCAGTGAAATACTTCCAGCTATTTGAATCAGTGAAACTTTAATTATACAAATAACCTGTAGTACGTTACTGATTTTGGGTTGAATTCCACTAAGGAGCAGTGAATATTCACTGATTAGAATTAAAAAAGACATGTATGAATCTGTATTGACAAAGAGATAAAAAATTATAGACGGGAATAGGCGAGGGATAGAGAAGTTGGGATTGAAAGGGATAGTAATCGAACTATATTGGCAAAGAGGTCGTAAAAGATATACGAGGATATGCGAGGGATATGCAGGCATGGAGAAAAGGGATTGAATGAAAAAGTTGCAAATCTGGATTGAAAAGGTGATAAAAAGAGATAGAGGGGGATAGGCGAATGATAGGTAGAGGTAGAGATGTAAGGATTAATTTTTTTAAATTTATTTAGCATAAGTCCCTAGGGCTAAATAGCCCTCTAGGAACAAGAGATACATAGACTATTACTAAAAATACAGTCGCTGGTCGAACAATATTTTGAAGTTATAATTATATTGTACTGTACATCAGAGATTAAAAAAAATTATTGGATAATAATAATAAGTGCGAGAGCGAATGTGCTCGCGGAATCATGTTAGATTGAAAAGGATCAAGATTGAATTATGATAGCAGAGTTACAACAAAGTATTATATGTCTTGTCGCAAACATATAAACCGAAGGATGTAATTAAATTGCAAGAATTAAAATATGAGTTTAGATGTTACATATGTTTGAGGTACTGAGGCGCTGACTTATATAAGAGTTACCAATGAGTGATTTCTAGAGTGGGATTATCAATATTAAACAGATACATAAAAAAAGCTTTTTTGAAGTGAAAATAGGAAGGCTCTTCCCTAATTGATACGAGGGTTGCCTTTTATATTTTAAGCCTTGACAATACTAGTGTTTACAGGTGCCATCTGATCGTGAACATTTTCGTGCGATGATTTTTTACGATTTTCGACGTGGATTATCAAGACAAGAGTGCATCGATCAACTCACTTCGACTTTTGGCGATGAAGCTCCATCCTTGGCCACTGTGAAACGCTGGTACAACGAATTTAATCGTGCCCGCAGTTCGCTCAGTGACGAAAGTCGTGAAGGTCGCCCAAAATCACGGATGGTCCCAGAAAAAATTGACGCTGTGCGTGAACTAATAATGCAAGATCATCATGTGACTTATCGTGAGATTCAGGCATCCTTGGGCATTAGTGGGACCAGCGTGCAAGCAATTTTACATCAATATTTGGCTGTCAAAAAAATGTGTTGCCGTCGGATCCCACATAACTTGACAACCGCTCAAAAAAAGGCTCGTGTGGATTGGTCAAAACAAATGCTGAAAAAACTCGATCGCGGTGATTCAAAGCATGTCCATGACATCGTAACAGGTGACGAAACATGGATTTATGCTTATGAGCCTGAAACTAAACAGCAGTCGACTGTGTGGATCTTCCAAGATGAGCCAAATCCGACAAAAGTTGTTCGCGCACGAAGCACTTCGAAGGAAATGGTTGCCTGCTTTTTTGGAAAAAACCGGCCACGTAGGAACTGTGCCGTTGGAGCAGCGTCGGACGGTCAATTCGGAATGGTATACAACCATTTGTTTACCGGAGATCTTTGAAAAAATTAGGGAAATCAGCCGCCGAAGACGAATCATCCTCCACCACGACAATGCGAGCTCTCACACATCCGCTGCAACAAGGGACTTTTTGAGGGCTGAAAACGCCGAATTGATGGGGCATCCAGCCTACAGCACTGACTTAGCACCTAATGACTTTTTTTTATTCCCATACATAAAAAAGCCATTTTCGATGATCAATTATTGTTTTTTCATTATTAGGCTCAAAATATAAAAGGCAACCCTCGTACAGGCAGTTTGTTCCAGAGTCGAGCGCCCCTAACTATGAAAGACCGTTGTAATTTACACGTCCGGTGCTTTGGAACTGTGATTACCTTCTTTCTTTCTCGAAGTTTGGAATGGGCGAGCAGATTTCTGTCAAAAAATTCAAAAAAATTGAAGAGATATTGCGGGGTTTCGGTGTGAAAGAGATTGTATAAAAAGTGACCCATGAAATACTGTCTTCTCTTAGCTACATTCCGAAATCCGGCTGGCTTTCGATAGGCTGTTAGATGTACATATTTAGGTATGTCATAGATAAAACGAATGCAGGCATTAAGAGCTCTCTCAAGTTTAGAATTAAGTTCATATGTTATGTCATCATATACTATGCAACCAAAATCAAAGTGTGGCAGAATCAAACTCTTAACCAGAAGTATACGAGTAGAAACTGGCAAAGATTCTTTGTTTCTTCTCAGTTGGTGCAGAATTCTCAATGTTTTCATCGAGATGTCGAATACTTGCTCTTTCCAGGATAGGGTTCTGTTTAATATGTATCCAAGATCTCTTACAACCTCAACAAAATCTATCATCCGCTCACTGATCTGTAATGGCGAGAGAGTCATTATTGATTCAGAATTTGGGAAAGGGGATGGCCCAATCACAATTGCTTTCGTCTTAGCAGCATTGAGTGAAAGCCGATTAGTACTGGCCCAATGCACCACCCTATCGATAGCCTCCTGTACGAGAGCAAGGAGATTTCTTAAGGAGGCAACAGGACCCGAAAGATACAGTTTGAAGTCATCAGCATACTTGTGGTACTCACAATGTTTTAACACTCTACCCAGATCGGAGGTATACAGGTTAAAAAGGAGAGGAGCAAGTATGGAACCCTGAGGAACTCCACAGCAGACCCTCCTCCAGTCAGACTGCTCGCCTTTGCTATTTTTTACCCGTTGAAACCGACTATTCAAGTACGATTCGAACCACCTAATTGCCATGTCTGATATTGCCATGCCTAAACGACTTTAACTTAAGCAGGAGGAGTTTGTGGTTTACAGAGTCAATGGCCTTAGAAAAGTCAAACAACACAACAATCGTGATCTCTTTATTATCTAATGCCATTTTATAATCACTGGTGACTTTAAGAGTGGCTGTTTGTGTACTGTGTTTTGCCCGAAAGCCGGATTGCATTGGACCGATCAAGTTTTGGGAGTCCAGATATTTAGATAATTGACTGTGAACTATTTTTTCAAACGGTTTAGATAATGCGCATAGGATAGAAATAGGGCGAAAATCTTTCGGGCATGTGGGGGAACTAATTTTTGGAATTGGGCGAATGATGACCCTTTTCTAAATATCTGGGAATATCCCAACTTGCAAGGATGCATTGTATATATATAAAAGAATAGGAAAAATGATCGGGAGAGCGAGTTTAACCATTTTAATTGATATACCATCGGAGCCTATGGCGTTTGATTTAATTTCCATAATTTTTTCTAGCAACACATCTGGGGTAATATCTGAGAAACAGAAATTGTTGTCATTAAAAGTGGATAAAGGTGGACTCAGAATAGGCTCAGCTAGAGAATTGGAGGTAGGAGTAACTGTAAATGTGTTTAATAAAACATTTGGAGAAAAGTTGCTATCAGGGCATTCAAGTTTGGGAGGCATGATGTATAATCGCCTCAGAAGATGCGAAATATTTTCATTTTTGTTGTTATTCTTAATTGCATTGTAGTTGTATCTATTAAACGAGTCTCTAATTTTAGTTTGAACTAGATTTCTGATTTTGCGAAATTCAGCTTGTATGATGCTGTTTTTAGTTCGTTTGGCCAGTCCACGCCTATTATCACGCTCCTCCATAAGATGTTTTATTTCAGGGGTAATCCAAGGTGCAGGTTTTTTATACTTGTGAGGAGTATGCAAAGGCGCAAATAGGTTAAAAGCCGATATCAGATACGTAGACAGCTTTTCAAATTTCGCATTGATATCTTCAGCTTGCAATAAACTCTCTCAGTCATAGGTCATAAGATGCTCCTGGAATTTAGATTCGTCAATAGAGTCTAAGTTGCGAGTCAGTGTTTGCATATCGATGGGTTCTACGAATATTAGGCTATTGTTCCGTTACCGTTAAGAAAGCGACTATCATCGCATTACGAATAAGCACTAGTCTATCGTTCGGCTACGAATAAGAACTAGTCTAAATTCATTTAGCTAAGTTTTCAGAAGGAAGAAATGAAATTTTGTGTTCGTAAATCAAATCAGGAACTAAAAATAAATGAACAAGCTTTGAAAGCAATAATATTTACAGCATGATTTGAATCAATAATTCAAAATAAATCTCTTCTCGATCGTAGCAATGACAAAAATGTGTAGTTTTCAGTTCTTCAGTCTGTGCTGTGTGTCATTTTTGTGCTATTTTCAGAAATAAATTATTAAAAAATTAAGGACATTGTTCCGAAGATGCTCATTGATACGAATATTAATTAATTATCTTTTTATTACAGTTTTCTGTCTTATGTTAAATGTCTAGATAACATTTCAAACATAACCTATAAGTCATGTCATTATGGAAAATGCATTTTAGGAACTTTTAGGTATATATGTACTAATAAGACAATATTACAATATTTTCACAATTAATTGCGATTGAGTGAATGAAGTAATAGTATTTGTAATCATCCTGAATTATTTGATAAATTTGCATTTGAAATGCTATTGTATGGACGATAGCCTATTATTCGTCGGAACATTTCCTACGAATTCAAAACTCCAGCATTTTGTATTACAGTTTGTAACGTAATTTAAGATCCTATAACTTTCAAAACAAGAAATTCGCAAAGATTTTTATTTCCTTTAACACTTCTACGTGTTTACTAAATTTCTTAAAAAATGAAGTTAGACTAATTCTTATCCGTAGCGGAACGATAGACTAATGCTTATTCGTAATGGGATGATAGTCGCTTTCTTAACGGTAACGGAACAATAGCCTAAAATTCGTAGAACCCATCGATATGACCAGTGCATTCGGGACACGAGATTTTGTAATTGATCTTTATAAGGGCATGATTAAACAGGAACGGTATAGGGTGCTGTGAATATGAATCAAGTTTTTCCAGCTCGTCGGCAATCATTAAATCGATACGTGTACTGGTACGATCAGTGTGGTGTGTAGAATTATGGGGGACTATTGATAGTCCTGAAGATTTTATCAAGGTTGTAAGGTAATTGGTGTGGTTACTACTTGCATTGAAATTTGTATTAAAATCACCGGCAAAAAAATATTATTGAAATTCGGAACGTGCATTGTAATCTCCGATTCTAATTTAGTGCCGTAGGATGCATTGGGCGGTTTATATACAACACCAACAAAGACTCCATTCCTACCTGTAACAACCTGTACTAGAAGAAACTCCAGTGCATGATTGTTCGCCTTTGGGCTCATCCCCCTAATGACACCTCCAAGACTTTCATGCACGTAGAGACAGATCCCCCCCCCCCCTCCTTCGGCCCGGTCCCGGCGAAAGAGCACGTAATTATCAAGGGCCACCATACTGGAAGGATGATTAGGAGTTAACCAAGTCTCAGAAACCGCGATTAAGTGATAAGAGCAAGCCTGAAAAAAGTGTTTAAATTCCAGATAATGAGCCAAGAGAGATTGGGCATTCACGTGACATATATTTAGGGAAACCATCGAGAAAGTTTATTAGGACAATTCATGTTGAGGCAGGTAAAGCAAGTTGAAATGAACATATCGCAAGTAATAAGCCACCCCAAACCAAACCTCACTAATACAATAGACGAGCGTTTTACCAGTGGTTAATATAGAAATCAAAATGTAACATAGTAAAACCCTGCTGACGATATCGCAAAAACATACAGAATGGAGAATGTTATATTTACGTATGGATTTTTCTGATAAAATGCCCGACAGTAGGTAAAGTTTAAATTTAGGGCTGCACAGATCAGAACAAATCATAAATATATAAAATCGATTCAAATCCATAACACAAGTACAAAACTCACTATATATAATGAGAGCAAGTTTAAAATTAATAATAATAAACACAGAAAATAAACTAAAATAAGGCATAAAATAATAATGAAAAGGATATATAAGCGAGCCACCAGCCCACTTCCTGAAAGTCAAGAAGAAATCCAGTAGTTGCTAGCAAAGGAGGTCTACATCACGTGGGTGGGAAAGCAGGTACCTTGGTGCCCCCTCTTCTTTCCGGCAATAAATTTTACCATCCGCAATCCATAAAAATGTTGTCTTTTTAGCTCTCATAAGCTCCAGCGCAGCACTATAAATTTGCCTGTAGAATTTAGACAAATATTCTCTAATGTAGAGAGGGTGATGCATCTCCCCTCCAAGATCTTTGCTGGATAAGCCCCTCTTATTTTTGCTGCTTATGATTATGTTAGCAAGCATAATCTGGTGGGTCAATTTGGACACAATAATGGGTGGTAGCTGGGAACGGAAAGGATCCGCAGGACGAATTCTATAAATAGATACAATGTCATCTTTGGTGCATAATATCCCAAGAACGGTAGCTATTTTGGAAAAGGTGGAAGACAGATCTTCAGATTGTTCATACGGCAGTAAGTGCAATTCCAGAGTGGAATTTGGCGCCGCTTGGTCTAAGTAGTTGCATTTTTGGTCCAGTGCCGATACTTGCGTAATGAGCATGTCATTCTCAGAATTGAGTTTTTTCGTAGTTGCTTGGAGTTCAGAGATATCCGTCACGTTCGACGCAGTAGTTTCCTCGAATTTGGAAATGCGAGATGTATTCTCCGCAATGCTGTTAACCAGGCTTTTAAAAGCCTCTATTTGCTTATTTTCGAAAGATTCCCACATGTTGGAAATCCGCTGGAATCCTGCCTCCTGAGCCTTTGACACTGCGTTCATAATAGCAGTTTCAACCCCAGGCCCCAAAGAGACTAGAGCGGTCCCTGGATTTGCAACGTCATCACCAGCTGTTTCTGATGATGAAGAATTGTGACTACGCTGTTTCACCTTGTTTGGAATTGGGGAGCAGTCAGAGCAATACCACTGCTTCTGTTTTTTTAAAATCTTGTCTACATCCTTAATAGGGATATTAAGACACTTAAAATGAGCCATTGTACCACATTTGCCACAAGCGAGCGAGTCCAAGTTCCCTCTCGTGACCGTTTCACTACAACTCGTACATACCGCCATCTTACCAAGCACTCCGAAACTTGCACAGAAAAACTAGAGTTTTGCGAGTTTTCTGACAGAAACCGCCCGCATAATAAACAGAGTCGTATTCCCAAGATTAAATACTGTAATATAGACTCCGTTTGTCAACGCGCGATAACCCGATGCCAAAGTATTTAGATCAAAATTACGGAGCGACACATGGCACGTCGAAACTCAGCGGCCAGGACCGTAACTAAATTACCGTTAAAAAAACCGCAATTAAGCGAGATGTTGTGTAAACGGCTACCTTCAGAACTAAAAAGACGCTGATAAAACGCGTGAATCATGCCTGCGTTACATAAAAGTTATTAAAGTGAAAATTAATTTCATGGTATTTTATTGAAATTCATTTTTAAATGATACAACTACATGTAAAACAATAAGGCGCGCGCCCCGCGCGCGTATGTGGTTCTGCTCTGAATATAAATTATACACCATTTAATTGATTATTTATACCACGTTTTAACGGGGTGGCTTCCCGAGTCGAAGTTTCATCGTCAGTTTCAACTTCTTTCAGCGTCAGCGTTATTCAATGGAAGGTGAAAATATTGAAAACCTTGAAAACCGCAGTTTCGACTTCTTTCGCTTTCAACGTCGAAAACTGGCATAAGTTCTTCTTACTGATTTAACCTTTATTTCAACTTCAAAGCATGTTG